>JAJKFJ010020905.1:0-25621 GCA_027382625.1 Tetmemena sp. SeJ-2015
AATAGTCTAATAGTCTAATAGTCTAAAGTCTAAATAACACATTTGAAGTTTGATTTAATTAATTAAGGCGTACTTTAATTTAATTAATTCGGGTTTTCAAATAAATTCCACCAAGAATAGAGAAAGATTCAAACTGCCACGCATCAGAGCCGCCAGAGATCAACACTGAAAACCATTCATTTTATGTTCTACCAACCCTCGATTCTCCATTCGTATTCATCCTATAATTGCAATTTAATTTTCTTATTTTGAATATTTTTTAATTGCCTAAATGATAAATTCTATAACTAATTGCACATTTTCAGATGCTTCCTAGCCTGAACTAGAGTTTAAACGGTAAAAATAATTTCTTTAAATAAATTTAAATTAATGAATATTTAAATATTAGCTGTGAATTTATAAGCTTTTAAATTCATCTGATAACTAAAACCTATATACAGCTGAAAGAACTACAAAAAATATTTTTTTTAGATTCAATTGATAAAAAATTTTTTTAATTTAATTTAACCTAAGATTTTTTGCTATAATTGTTACAGGTAGCTTGAGCAATAAGAGCAAAGGTGGAATTAACAATTACTATTATTATAGTTTCAAATTCTTCTCTTCATTCTAGAAGTGCTGAGTGAAAGAATAACTATTAATAATTAGAAATATAAATTCATTATATTTTCCCTTCTGAGTAATTTTAAATTATATTTTAAGTTAGAATTGAATTAAGTAAATAAGAGGCCACCAACAATACCAATAATTATTATTATATATAATTTAATTTGATGGCTAAAAATAATGTTATTCATAGTGTTAATTAAAAAATATTAAAGATAAATATATACTCTTACCATTAACTTTATTCCATATCTAAATAAATCACTAAATAAAAGCATGTAATTATTTTCATTTTATTATATGAATCTCTAAATAATATTTTATATAGATAGATTGTTTATTTAATTAAATAAAAAGTTTTTATTCCTAAAAGCTAAGCAAGCTAAGAAGAAAAGTATTTTCTTATTTAATTTACTTCCAAAATATTTTGATCGATAATTAGTTTAAATTTAAAAGATTAGTAGGCTATAGAAAAATTCAAACCACTTTTCTTTAAAATCCTTTCTTACTAAAGATCATTAATTTACAAGATAAAAGAAAATAAAACTACTTTAAAATTGCAATTTAATATTAAAAATCTCTGTTAAATGTAGAAGTTTAAATTATTTTAATTTCAAGAATCCATTTAATTAGTTCAATAAAGAGATGATTTCAATTCATTATATTTTATTTACTTAAAATATATAATATTATACGTTCAGCCCCGATTTTTCAAAAACTTTTGAGTCTCCTTCTGTAAAGCCTGGACGAAGGAGGACGAAGCTCTTGTCATCTGTGTTATAACTTGGTACTGTAAGCGCTCCTTGTTTGCCGAGTATTGCTACAAAAATAAAAAAGAAATAGGTAATTTTACTTTATTACATCCCACAATTATAGGGAAGGTGCTAATATGGAAGAAGATAGAAGGATGGATTTGAAGCCACTTCTCTAAAGTTCAGTAAAAAGACTAAAACAGTGGCTAATTACTGGAAAAGCTTGCTTCCTAGCCAGTAGTCAAATATCGGGGCTGAACGGATCATTTTGGAAAGAATAATATTCAAGATTAAGATTTCATAAATATTATAAATATATAATACTTACCGCTTTTTATATAAATGGTAATAAGCACTGAAAATAATTATTCTCATTATATGATAATTAAATTTAAATATAAACCATTTATTCATAAATTTGTGTCCATTTTTTAACAATATAAATCATAATTATTTTTAAATTAATTAAGAACATATAGTTGATAAGTATTTCTAGATTTTTAGAAGAAAAAGTTTGAATAATTTAAATACATAAATGATGATCTTATATTTTTGCATATTTAGATAAAAGATTATACTGATTTTTTAATTTCCAACTCTATTTATTTCCTAAAATATTGATATATCAATGGTACTTAAGGAATTTTTTATTTATTTTAATTAATTTAAATTTAAATTGAATTTGATTTTAAAATTAAACTAGAGAACAATTTAAAATTAAATATTTTTATTTTTACAAAAGAAAACTCATAGTGAATAATAGTTAAGGAATTAATTATCCCCTAACGGGCATATAATACTTAATCGATTTAAAGTAATTCACAGGCGTAACTCCTTGATCAGTTGTGCCACGTCACCGTGAAAGCCCATCGTCAAAAAGAAAACTCATAAAATAAAATAATTATTTTCTCTCAAACATAAACTTTCTCTAGAAGTATCACTGAGAAGATCATCCATAATTTTATATTAATTAAAAATAGATATTTTTATGTGAAAAAAACTGAATTATTTTCATAAATAAAAACAGTTTCTTAAAGAGATAACCTTAACCTAATTCATTTTATTAAAATAAGGTGATTCATGAAAAATTTATTAGAAATAATCATTTATTCATAATTAAAATTTAAGAAAAATTTCTGAATAAAATAGACCATATCTCAAACAACAAAAATATATTTTAATTTTGTAGTGTTACCAGATTTTTATGTCCTATGAAATTAGGAGAAAATTTTAATAATTAATATGTATGCTTATTTAACCTATTATACCAGAGAATTTAATAAAAGGATAATTAAAAATTAGTTATTAAATTTAAGTGAAATAAAATCGTGATTTTTGAAGTATCTCCAAATAAAATACTTATTAGACCATTTGATTCAGCTTTAAATTCTAAGAAATTTATATACTTGCAGCATTTGCGTGCTCAGTTTAGAGAGTGAGCGGCACAAGTTCTTGAGATAATGAAACATAATTTTGTTTCATGCACGCAAGTAATATCTCGTAGCTTTGAAATGCTGCTGTTGAAAAGATTAAAGAAGAAACTCATACTATTTTTAATTAGCAATCGATCAAGCTGCAGATAAAATGATGTCTGATCCATTTTAACTGCTAAGAAGATGCTACTCTTCATTAATTATTTTGCCAATCACCTATTTTAATTTAATTATCAACTATATTTATTTCTCTCTACTCTTTTATTTATTATTTTTTTCTGAATAGATCATCTTCCAATAAAAATCATAAACTTCTTTAATTAATTTTACTGACTAATTGATGGGGACTGATAGAAAGTCACACAAATTTAATGCTAAGTCCCCACCCGTTAAAAAGAGGCTATTTGCTTTTTAAAATTCAAATAATTCAGCAATTATTAAATGGCCATATGTAAATACTTTATTTAAAATCATAAAGGAAATAAAACTATTCTAATTTGTTTCTAAGTTTTTTTTTAGGAAAAAAGATACTTTACTTTAAATAAAAACTTAAAAAAAGCTTTGATAATTTTAAAATTTTCCTTAAAAATTTTTTTTTATTGTTGGGGGGGCCTTGGCAAAATTTTTAACTAGGATAATTTTTTTAACTTCTCTTTTTAAAAGGGTTAATAACTTTTTTTTTTTAAATTTAATTTAAAATTTAAAATTAAAAGTTTTTTTATTTTCTTAATTAAAATATTATGTTTAGCCCAGATTTTACAAAAATGGCTATGAAGTCAGCTTTTACTGTAAGTAGCAACTGTTTTTAGTTTTTTACTGATTTTAGAGAGGTAGTTTTTTATGGTAAATAGCCCTACTTCACAAACTTTACCTGTTTGGCCGAAAAAAGCTCTTAAATATTAAGTTTTAGCACATGTGAAAAGTGGTTCGTCTAGGCCTTACAGAAGGAAACTCAAAAGATTTTTAAAAATATGGCGGAACGAATAATTATAATAATTTTCTAATTGAACGTTTTTCAATAAAACAAAAATAAAATTCTTATTGTTGAACTTTCAATATTTCTTAGTGGGTAATTATTTTTTAAAATACAAGCTGAGGAAGATTTAATTATTACCATTACAACATAATTTATAGAAAAAATTACATAGTTTTTATATGGGTTCTAATTTTTAAGCTAGAGTAGTGCTTTGGATGAAAAGTACTAAATTCATTTATTTTAGAGAGGGTTAAATAAATATCAGTGGATGGCTAATTTCTTCTAAGAAAATGGTTAAAATTGTTCAAGCTGTAAATTAAATATAACGAGACTTCATTCTAAATCTAAATGCGGGATAATTGCGGAACTTCTCGTTTTCCTCTGATAATTATCATCAAATTATCTTTGCTAAATTTATCTTTTGCGCTTTAAAATATTAAAATATCTACCTAAAATAAATGTTATTTTTACTTTTAAAACAGGATACCCGTAATTACCATAATTTATTTAATCATAGATTTTTAAACGTGTTATTAGTTAAGTATTGTATAGTTTAGATTTAAGTTAAATTCTAAAGTTGAGAGTAATAATTTTAGGACAAATTTTCTCTAGATACCAAATATAAGAGTGTGAATACTATAACAGATGTTCTGGCAGCAAGACTAGCAAAAATTTTTCTTCAGAAAATTTAAACTTCCATGATTTTACCGTGTATTAGATCCTTTAAGAGCTTAGTAAGAGGAAGGAGACAGGTCCTTCAAGTAGTACACCTCCATTCATTAGTGTAGAACTTCAAGTCTATCTTCCCGTTCTTGTTAGCAAGTCAAATATCAAATAAATAAAATAAGCAGTGTCCATGTCGAAGGCGTAGGTCTATCTCCCAACTGGAAGCATTGTTTCCTCGTCAACCTCTTAAACGCACACGCTTGGGTTGCCTCCCCAGGTGGTGATTCCTCCACAGATAATAATAACTTCAACTGGTGTTCCCTTGTCGTCATGAGCTCTGATTATTTTAAACTGGTCTCCGTGGGTGTGGCCGAAGATGTTCATTATCACGATGTGCTGGTAACTGTCTAAGATGGCTCTGAATCTGATGACGTAAGGGTGAGTGCACTCTTCAGGTATTATTTGGGATATTATTATTGCAGCTGCTTGTCCAGCCAGTCCAGTTGTCCGTTGGGGTCGCTTAGCTCTGCGAATGTGTACTTGTTTAGAATGTCACAACTCAGAGTGTTAATCGAGAGCACCTTCACCAGATGAGAAGTCGACTATTTCAAAGTTTAAGAGTAGTAACCAGTCTTCAGGTATAACTAGAACTGATCAATTTATTCTTATATAATCATTTAATTTTAGAGAATTTAATATTTTTAGTGATCCTAATCCATCCATGGTTTCCAGAGACTCATGGAATCTTAGACTGCTTTATTCCCATTCTTGAAGTCCCACTGATTGTTAGGATATGCGTCATGATTTCCGTAGGTAGCAAAGGTTTCAACAGGGCCTTAGGGTGGAAAAGCGTCTTGTATAATTTGAGTGGTGACGTTGAGAGTTGTAGTAACCTCTTCTTGTGAAGTGTGATAGGCACACACAATATATATATTCTGATCAATGATAAGCATCATGAGGGGAGTTATCTCCAGTCCAAATGATGACATCTGGCTTAATCTGATCCCTAATGAAGTTGAGGGTTTCTTGGAAAGTGATTTTGGGTGGATCGCATGGCCCCACAGAAGAGCCATACTTGCCAGCCTTAACAGAGCCGACGCCCTTGAAAGCATCGAATCTGCAGCAGTAGTTTCCCCCACAGTCTGCAATGGCACCCTCATCTTACCACAAATCAAGATGGGCATCTGCTATATGAGCGAATTTGAGAGTCTTTCTAGCAACAAAGGTGGGAGTAGTTCTTATGAAGTAGTGGAGATTGTCTATGAAGTCATTGCTCTCAAGCTCTTTAGGCTTGTCTGAGAGTATAGAAGCAATCGCCTCTTCATCGGTGATATCCTCGTATTGGATTCCATCCTCGCACAGCTTCAATATCTTTCCACAGAGGTAGTTCTTATAAATTACCTTAATATATTTTGTTAGTCAGGAGTGAGAATAAGTCGTGAGAGTGAATCAGCAACAATATCGGCATCTAGCTCTCCATCCTCTACCTTAAAAGCACTGAGTAGCACTTTCAAAGCATTAACTACTTGAGGAGATTTGATTTGAGTCTCGGTTGCTGATGCTACAGTTCTGCAAGAAGTGCATCTCATTTGAGACCACAAGTCAACAGCACCAACTGAGGAGAGAGTTGCACTTGCAAACAATAGAGCCACTGTCAGCAATTAAGAAAAGTTTTTCCTCATCTTAGGATATAGATAAATATATTAATTATGATTAGTAGGAATCGGATCCCATCTATTTTTAACTAAGCAGTCATGGTAATTTAGCAGTAGTTTGATTTAAATCTTTTTATCGTTTAGAAAATATATTTATGAAGGTAAGGATGAAGCAGAGTAATGGGAGGAATTTATAAAATTATAAATTCTAATTCTTAATAAGCAAACTATGAAACAAAATAATACAGGCAAGAAGCAAACAGTCCCTGCATCAAGAGACTCCAATAAAAAGACTCCCTAGCCTCAAGGAGGAGGTAGTAAAGTGGGCGGCATGCATTCTGTCTAAAGCAGTATTTAAGGACTCCCCTCCAATCAGTAAGGCTATTAATCTTTGAGAAAATAAAATATTTCATGGTCTCTTAGGCTAGAATGATTTGTAGCGCAACGCTCTATAACTTATTACAGTTTTGTATTTCAAAAATACCCTGATTGAAATCATATTTCGATTGATGAGAGTAGGAAAGAATTTTAATATCTTTTGTAGTAAGCCTTAAAGCAGAAGCTCTTAAAACAACGGTGGACATGCCTACTCTTAATAAGTCTCCCTCCAGCCAATGGACTTTGGGATTTTGGGTAAAACGGAAACGGTGTGGCAAGTTAAATGAACTCATTTTATGGAAACAATGGGGGTATGGGCTAGGACTAGAACATTATGGTAGCTGGTGGTGGAGAAAGAGTCAGAGTAGCTATGAGAGTTAGACCCATGATGCCTCACGAGACTCAAAGAGAAAATTATAATCCATCTTTTTACAGATTAGAACTTATTTAGAGGTGACGAGAATATAATAACCACTCCAGATAATTAACATGTGCTTCTGAGTTTGAAGAGTGGAGCCAAGAGTTTCAGATTCAATGCTTATAAACATATGTTGAGGAATGTATATTCTAAAGCTGTTCTTAACGAGAATGCGAGACAGAGCGATGTATTCCAGTAGTGCGGAGTTCATGTAAGTTAGATATCACTGACTCTCTGTCCTTAAGATCGACATTCGGTTACAAATATTTTGTCTCACTCTTTGTTTAGGAATTAATTAACTCAGCACTGGAGGGATACTCTGCTACTATCTTTGCCTATGGGCAGACTGGAAGTGGAAAGACTTACACTATGTCAGGAGTGGAAGATAAACTAGGGAGAGAAGGGTGGACCTCAGATGAGAACGATGGGCTCTTCCCACGCTCAGTGAGACACATGTGGGAGCAAATGACCATGAAGCCTGAGTAATTCTACGTCAAGGCAAGCTAAATAAAAGTTGTAATAGTTATGATTTTAAATTAAGCTTTTTGGAAATCTACAACGAGCAGTTGAGAGACTTACTAAACCCATCCTCAGGTATTTTACACTGCCGTTGGAACGTAAAGAATGGTTTCTTCGTGGAGGACTTGATGGTGGTAGAGTGTACGAGCCAGTAGGATTTGATTGCAGTGCTCCACGAGGGCATGAAGAATAGGAAATCAGGGTCTCACGAGCTAAATAAGGACTCCTCCAGGTCTCACTCTATCCTCACTGTCTATCTCATTAGTGATATTAATTTGTCTGATTCATTACATATCTGAATTTTTAATGAGACAGTTTCACAGGAGGATGGGCACATTTTCAAGAAGTATGGAAAGATTTCGTTCGTTTAAATAAATTATTGTGAATAGTTGACTTGGCTGGAAGTGAAAGACTCAAAGAAAGCAAGTCATAGGGTGAAATGGCCAAGGAAACTGGCTCCATCAACAAAAGTCTCTTCACTCATATATAATGAGATTTTGATGATTAATATTTACTCTGGGTAAGGTTATATCGATGCTGTCTAGTGAGAAGAACCCTTCCAACATTAACTAGAAGTACATCCCCTACAGAGACTCAAAGCTCACTATGCTCCTCATGGACAGCTTGGGTGGTTCCTCCAAGGCGCTTATGATTGCGTGTGTGAGTCCCTCTCACATGTGGGCTGAAGAAACCATCTCCACTCTTAACTACGCAACACGCACCATGAATATTAAAAACAAGCCCATCATCCAGATGGATGCTAAGGAGCAGATTATTTACAATCTGAAGAGAGAAATCTACCTACTCAAACTGGAGAATGAATATCTCAAGGAGCAAGTCCATAGACTCAATGGAGGCAAGCCAATTTAACTGCCCACAGGCTAATAGCTCGAATAACTCAAGATGGATGGAGAAGGTGGAACTTCTTAGTTCATCCTGCCACCCATTGGATAAGGAACTAGCGCTCAACAATACGCAAAATTATTAAAGATGGAGATTTATTTATTGTATGCAAGTTAGAAACCATTTAACGGCATGGGCAACGGAGGAGCAGTAGGAGCGGCAGGTTTTCCCATGGGCCCTGACGGCACGCCCATGGGTCCAAATGGTTAGATGGCTGGCTATCGAATGCTGTAGGAGTTTGAGTTTGAAATAGGAAGACTGAGAGAGGAGAACTCACAACTGAGGTATTAGAAAGAGTTGAACGAGAGGGACTTCGAGCAGGTGATGTTTGAGAATAACACTCTCTATGGCAAACTTGAAAATCTTGAGAACGTGTTTATCGGCAGTGCTATTCAGAGAGAGGGAATAATTAGAAAAATGCAGTTAACACAAATTGAATAATTATTTGAATATCGAGCAGTCATTCTAAGATGTCCCAGGACTACACCACATCCACTCTCATGCTTGAAAATACTGAACTGAAGAAGAAAGTAGCAAGACTAGAGGAGGAGAAGCTAGACCTGAAACAGTAACTTATAAACATCAGCGGTGGAGGTACAATGAAAAAATATAATTGTATATAATTGTATATTTTGATGATGGGCCCTGCTGGAGCTATGATGAATGGAGGACTTGCTGATATGAACGAAGTTTACTAGCTTCGATAGTCAAACTAAGAGCTGTAGAAGAGGGTTGAGTTTTTGCAAAAGAGGGAGCGGGAGTTGATGGACAACCTAGTCAAGTCCAAGCAACGGTAGTGATAGAAAGCATTTGATAATAAATATATAATAAATTTGAAACGTGTGAATTTTATATTAATCTAATCAATTTATCCTTTCCAAGCACAATATAAATATTTTCCCCCAATTTTAAATTTAAAAAATTAAAATTTTCTTTTTTAAGGAAAAAAAAATTTTTAAAAATTTAAACCTTTTTATTTTAAATATTTTCAAATTTATGATTTAATATTGACTAAGCTTTCAGCAACAAAAACATAAAAATATTTCAATTAAAAGATATTATGTATAATTGATTCGAGTTGGCAACAAATTTTTTCGCAGTATATAAAAAAATATAAGACTATAATAAAATTTTATTACTTCAGAGAGATAAAAGCTGAATTAAATTAACTATAATGTGTTGCTTTAATTATTTTCCTAAATAAATATTAATTTATACCTTCGAATAAATTCCTTAAAAGTAATAAGCAAAAAATTTAATTTGACCTGAGAAGACATAAGATCTTTAAAATTAAAAAATTATATTTTAATTAAGGGAAATTAAGAAACTCTTAGCAGTACATAATCACGCTTGACGTCTTGAACAAATCATATGACACGCCCAATAACAAACTCTCTAAGTCTAGATATGTATTTCTTTTATAAAAAACTCTGCTCTATGCTAATTGACGAAGCTGAGGAAAAAATGGATAGCTTCCGACTTGTTACCACAGGCTCTCCAAGGAGTTAGAATGCAAGTTCAAAGTTGATTGTTTCCACATAAGTATCATCCCTCTGTACTGAAGTAGGTTAGAAAGGTGAGACCATTCTCTTTTATTTATCAATCCAGTGAGCAACCTCCATCTTCTGGAAATCCATATCCCTCTTTTAAGTGCAAAACTTCCACCTAAAGATTACTACATCGGCTCTAGAGTAAAATAAAAACGGCAAAGGCATTGAGTAATGGCTGGCGGATCTCCCTATTCCTCCCAAGCTGACTTTGGTGCCACATCACGGGTCCTATATTTTAACATTCTAATTTAAAAATTAAAAATAATACACAATATATTAATAAGTGAAGCCGCGATTTTAAATTAATATTTTTCTAATTTTATCTTATTGTTAATTTTAGTTGGCCATTAAGCTTTTTGATAGTATTAAGAATTGAATTTAGAAGGATAGCAAATATTAAAAATAAATAACTCTTAAGAAACGCAACTTATTGTTAAAATATTTTTAACCCATTCTCAAATTATTCTATTTTTTAGTTCTATGTTTTGAAATTTCTTTAACTTGATTTTTTCTTATTTTATGATTAAAATTAAAGTTTAATTAGTTATTTAATTCTTCTAATTTTTCTTTCGAAACTTCTTTTATAATTTTAGATTTTCTTATCCTCACTTTTATGATTTCAAGACTACGAATCAATCTTTCTTTATGATTAAAAATTAAGTTCCAACTTTTAAGAAATAAAAGTTGATACTAAAACTGAAAAGAGCATTTTTAGATTATAATTTGATTTTCAAATATCTAATATTAATTAAATTAAAAAAATTTTATTTATCTACTTTCTCAAATTTATTAAATTATTTGAACAAGTGTTAAATTATTATACTTTTAAAGCATTTTAAAATTTAGTCATACTTATAAATTACTTGAAAATATTGTTTTTATTTGTGATTATTTGAGATCTTTAATTGTAAGCTATTTTTAAATTTATAAATTTTTTGGATTTATTTTACTTCATAATTTTTAAAGTGGTTCCATAAATATTGAATATTTTGGGTTTTAAAAAAATATTTAAAATTAATATTATTTAAATTTATTTTAGAGAAAAAAATGAGTAAAAAAAAAAGAATTTTTTTAATAAAACCCCAAAAAAATTAAAAATGGGGGGGCCCTTTTCCCCGTCAAACCACTTTTTTTTTTTGAAAAAATGAAAAATAAAAAATATAGTATAAAAACAGCCAAAAAATTTCAATTTCTTTTGGGCCAAATTTTAAAACCCAAAAAGGGTTTTAAACCCGTTCATATTCTACAATTTAGAGAATTTTGCAGAAATTTTAAAGAAATTTTATTTGTTAAAAATTTAATTGTAAAAAGGTTGTAATATAATTTAAGAAAATTACATATCTTAGTAAGTTTATGGTTTCTAATGTAATAATTAATTCATAGATCTTTAAACTTATATATAAGAGCTTTAGAATTCTTATACTATAGACCACACATTAAAGCCTAGTTAGTTTAAAATTAGTATCTTGATCTATTTATTATTTATTTCAATAATTTTTTATTTAAATTTGATAAATTAAGAAATCTTATTTTTTATATCTATAGAGTAGTCTTAAAGATTAATTTTCTCTCTTCTACAGGCAAAACTTTAAGATGTTTTTTATAAATAGAAAAATATGAGCAGGTTAGACACTTTTGATTTGAATTTTGACTAAGGCGGCATTGTTGTTTTTAGCTGATTTTAGGCTAGATAGAGATTTTTCATATTTTTATGAAAAAAGTGGATGACGAGGAAAGGCCCCCCCTAAAACTGTTATGTCGTAAGTTATAAATTAGATTACTTATTTATAATTTTTTTATAATTTTTGAAGAGTTGTTTTGAATATTAAATTTGAGTTAAACTTGGATAAACCCTTAGGATTATATAATTTTCACTATTTATTTTCTACTTTCTCTCAGATTTATTTGTTTGATTATTTTATAAAACATATTTCTTTATGAATAAAAATAATTTATCTTATAATGAGGATATTCAAGATTATATATAATTTAAAAACACTTTCTCGCTCAATTAATTATGAAGAAGAATTGAGGAATTGAATGAGAGTATATTTAAATTAGAATACTTTATTTTATAGTTTAGTTGCTAAATTAAGATAAGCGTTTTTAATATGCTTCTTTTAGTTCTTTAACTACCATGACAAACTTTTTCATATCATCCGACTTTTGTAGACGGCTACTCTGAAATCCCTTGAAGTGAATTAATGAACTTCTCGAGTTCACCTCAAGTCAACTCTGGGCGCTGTGCCATCGCCACGAGGAAGGAAGGCCTGCACTTCTTCTAGAACATTCAACCATGCGTGAAGTGTTAGATAGCCCTCAGCTCTTAAGAAGTAACTCTGCAGTTTTTGGAGCGCAGTAGAATATAAATGAAGTAATTGGAAGAAATATATTGACAAGTTTAGTATAATAGTGCGATATCATTCCATATTCGGTTGCTAAAGTTCCCCTCCATCTTTACTATAAACATTCTCTATTGATTATAGTAGGAATTTTAAATTAAAATAGGTGATTGATTAAAATAATAAATGGAAAGTTGCAACTTCGTGTCGGTTGAAATCGCAGATTCAACCCCTGAACTGTAGTTTGTTCGATAGCTAATCCTAATCAAAAATTTAAAATGAGTTTCTTCTTTAATAATCTTCACAGCACCTCTCAGCAGTGAGATATAAATCTGCATTCTAAAACATATTTCCACATATTAAACTCTTTACTGAGCGCTCCCACACAATAGTAGCAAGGATAAAAAGTTCTTAGAATTTGATGCTGAATCGTATGGTGTAATTATTTTTAAATTGGAGACACTTCAACTGCATGATTTTTCAATTTTTAAATTTTAATATCTAATTTAATTCTCTTTTTTATTAAATTCTCAGCTATACTATTACTTTATTTTAAATTTTAAATACTTCCACTTGCTCTCAGTTTGATTATTATATAAGCTTTAATAAAATTATTTTGATTAAACCCTTAATAATTAAGAAGTAATTATTAAATCTTTAACTTTATTAAATCTTTAACTTTTTATTCAAGTAAGAAAAGAGTATTTTAATATTAATTTTGTAATTTTCTTTTGTACTTTTTTTAGAAATAATTACTTAAAAAATTAAAGGCCTCTTAAATTCCATACCAGTCTGTTTAAAGAAATTTTATACAAGAAAATATTGATTAGCACACAATTCTTTATTATAGGATGAATATGAATATAAGATAGAGGTTAAGAAAAGCCAAATCAAGTTAGAGTTCAAGATAAAAGTCCTATATATTAAATTAGAGATAGTTTAAAAGCATTATGTATTGAATTTATTAGAGAGCCCTAAAAATTACAAATCAAAATCACTCATCAAGAATCTCCTCTTTTAAGTTTCAATTACAGTGTCTGCTGAGGATAAGTGCAGAATCCTTTTGGATGATGTAGTCAGTCAGTGGCATTATTTTTATCTCTTAACAAAGCTTTTCAAAAGTACTCAAATGCAAAAATACTTTTGTATATCTTCGAGATTTGAAGCTAAGATAAATCTCTGCTGATTTGGAGGGATGTCTAACTTACTTGGAAATTGTCTCCATTATTGATATCTTCCAGTTGAAGAGGTTGAGCTTATTTTTTTAGATGTAGATGTAGATGTAGATGTAATTATTGATGTAGTTGCTGTCGTAGTAAATATTCATATTAAGACTTAATTTCATTTAAAGCTTAATAAATTATGAATCACAGGTCAAGAGCTTAATCAATTTGTATTTATAAGTTAAAAATATAAAATAATAATCGATTCCTATCCTTCATATACTCGTATTTTAAATTATATTTAAAAATTAAACTTCAAATTCGTGGTTTTCATTTATTAAATTTATAAATTATAGAAAATTTAATTTATAATGCTATTGAATTTCTTTAAAAAAACTTTATGATCATTTTTAAATAAATGAATATCTTACACATTTTTAAAAAGAATAGTTTTGATTAAAATTTTATTTTTAAATTTATATAGGATCGTTAAATTTACATAGAGCTTATGTTTTTTGAAATATTAATTTAGAATGATGAAAGGAAACTTGATTTTTAGTTTGCTTAAATATAATAAAATTATAAACTTCTTCTATTCCACCCAACAATGTTTTTATTTCATAATGCTTTTAAAATAAAATAAATAATCTAAGAGAATTATGCATTAAGATGCGGCAATTTGGGTATATAAGCTAAAAAATTAATGGAAAATTAATTTAACAATAAAAGTTAATAACTAAGACGACCTCATAATATGATTTGTTGAAATAAAATACTTATTTGTGGTAATTAGGGTAATTAGGCATCAAATAAAATAATTTATCAATATTAAAATTAAAATAAAAGAATAGAGATATTTTAAGATTAATTTGTTCTTCACAGAGTAATAATTATTGTTTTAATTTTTGTATTTAAAATATCAAATTAATAATAGATAGCGACAAATTTACAAGAGCTATTACAGATAAGAGTATATTTGAGATTTTAATTAAAATTGGAAAATGTTTAAAAAAATAAATGAAGACCTGAAACATGGTTACTTTTGAATTCACTCAAACTACTCTCGTTCTGTAGCTTGTTCGATAGCCAATAAAAAATTAATTTGATCTTCTTCTTTGATTATCTTCATAGCCCCTCTCAGCAGCAAGATATAATGATCTCACTTAACTAAATCTTCTATATCAAATTCTATAAAAACTTTTGTCGCTTATACCTCTCGACTGAGCACTCCCACACAAAATTACAAGGATTAAAAGTTCTTAGAATTTAATACTGAATCGAATAATGTAAAATATTATTATTTTAATCCTACACACATCACTGTCACTGATCTGCTCCATTTTAATTTTATATATAAATTAATTATTCATTTTCCATTAAATTATCAGCTATATTGGTATTATTACCCTTTACCAATTCTAATTAAGTCCTATTATAAGTTACAATCTTTCATAAGTCAAATTCTCTGCGAATTCAGAAATCTTCAGTAATTAAATAGATTTTTAAATGCGTTTTAATTTTCACACAAAAACTTTTAACTGCCAAAATATGATATTTAAAATAAATAATTAAACGGCTAAATTAATTAGCTTCGATTTATAGATTTAACTTTTGTTTTGTTTATTCTTAAGGAAAATATATCAATATCTATTTAAAAATTAAATCCTTAAAATTTATTTTATTAGTGGTAATATTTTCTTCAGATAAATAATGCTTAATTTAAACTATACCTTGAAATATAAAATGGAGAAAAATTAATTATTTAAATAATATCTTTATTAATCGAGCATATATATGTGAATAATTTATATATTAAAAATTGTTAAGGGGATGACTTTTCAAATATTTTATCACTTATTAAACATAATAACCTGCTTAAATCTTTTGTATAAAAAATACGAGTATTCTGAAGTAATTGAAATCGGAAAGATATATGAAAATCCAATGCTTAATTTATTTTAATGAGGCTCTATTTGATATATTTAATTAAAAATGAAGGATCTACAATTGAATTAAATAAAACAGTTGATTTTTCCTCAGTCATTTAAATTTGAATTAAATATTTTATCATTGTTTATTAATTTAATAGAATTTATTTTTAATTTTCTTTTCTAAAATTTAAAGATAGAACAAACAGAGATTAGCTCATTCGTTTAGATTTTTATGCTTAAAATATTTATTGAATAAGTAAAATTCAAATCATCAAATTTAGGTTGCTTCAAAATTATAGTACGAATTTTAATTAAAATCGGTAATTGGTTAAAATAATAAGTGGAGAGTTGCAAATTCGTGTCAGTTGAAATCGCAGATTCACCCCCTGATCTGCAGCTTGTTAAATAGAGAATCTAAAATTAAAATGAGTTTCTTCTTTAATCATCTTCGTAGCACCACAATGAGATATGACTTACGCATTCTTCGTCACCCTCATCATCATCTTCTTCTGAACTTGTGTCGCGTATAACTCTTTACTGAGCGCTCCCACACATAATTTGCAAGGATAAAAAGCTCATTGAATTTGATGCTGAATCGAATAATGTAATTATTATTTAAGTTTGGCAAGCTTCTACTTTCACTAATTTATTCCATTTTATTTTAATATCTAATTTAATTCTCTTTTTTATTAAATTCTCAACTATATTTCAATTAAAATTTAAGAATATGTGTAATTGTCTTATGGCAGTCTTTATTTATCAAACGATTTACTAAAAGTTGACTTTTAAATACTTAAGGTCTAAGTGTTGATAAATATTACTTTAGAAACTCTTTTTTATAAATGCAACAAATTTATTTTTCATTTCGATGCTATCAGAAAAGAGAAATATGATGTAGCAATAATTATTGATTAAACCCTATTCTCTAATGATTCTGTAAAGTCATTAATTTAAATCTATAAAAATATGTATTCTTAACAAAACCCATATATATCATTCTTTTGATTTCTTCTTCATTTCAATTTTGAACTAAAATTATTTTTTCATTTCCTTCAATAAATGATTGAAAAATATTACAAAGAAATCTTTAATATTTATTGATAAAATTAATAACTTTCCTTTTTGTGGCTTATAGTTTTATACTGAGTCCTCCCAAATAAAATTTGCTAGGATATTTTTTTTAGAATTATATTCTTAATAAAAAAGCAAGTTAAACTTGAGTTTATAATTTGCCATTTTAATTTAATACTGATTAAATTATATTAACTATTAAATTCTCACCTAAAATATAATTAAAGAAAATTATTAGCAACTCTTAAATAATCTTAACTATATTTAAAAATCATAAACTTAATTTATATTAATTTCTTTCTTTTAGCTTGAATTAAAATCTAAAAAAAGGTAAACAGAATGTATATTTAATGATAAATTTTAATATAAATAATATTTTTTTAAAGCATTTTTATATATTAAAACAGATATAGATTAATTTATTAAAAATTTAAGTTAATTAATAAAATCATAAATTAAGATAGTCGATGATTGATTTATGACTTTTTATAATTGACTTTTAATTTAAAAAATAATTTAGTTATTTGTGAATAAGAACTGGGAATTTATTTTATCCACTTAAGATAAAATGATAATTTTATAGAGTTATTGTAAGGATTTTTCTTAATTATTTAATAAAAATCTTAATTTAATTAATTATTGAAAATTTATTTTCATTTTTAATTGTAATTATAGATCTTGCTTTAGATAATTTTATTTCTTAAAATAATTGCTCGTCTCTTAGGAAAATTTAATTCAAAGTTTCTTGAAATTTAGATATTAAGAAGGACTTTTATCCTATATAGAGATTTTTATTGTAAAACAAAACAAACATTTCTATTTATCTTCGTTAGATTTCAAATCATAATTAGTTAAAATTATAGACTAAATGCTAGTATCCAAAATATTGAAAAAATGGCATTGATTTCGTGAATTTTTTATCAAATAAAGTTTGCTACTCATCTTTTCACTTATAATTGCTTTAATTACTTATCCAGTTTAGTAGCTGATGGCAGTTTGAATTATAGTTCAAGAATTGATTGGATTGTAACCAAATTGAATACATTGTCATCTACTACTATAGGTTGAATATGAATAGTTGATCGAGGGTAAGGAAAACCTAATGAAGATAGAGTTCTTGAACAAAGTGATATATATTAAATTAGAGATAGTTAAAAAGCATTATGTTTTTAAATTTAATGAGGGGGTCAGCTCCTACAAGATCATCGTCAAGAACATGAACACACCACCCCAGTCTGAGTTATAGTTTTTGTTTCCGCGCTTTGAGCAGTTGTCTGTTGAGGGTGAGGGTAGTCTCCTTCTGAATGTTGTAGTCGGAGAGAGTTTTGTTTGAGAATGATGTTAATTTCGTTCTTGAGGTGGTTCAAAAGTACGCAAATGGAAGCATACTTTTGTAACTCTTCTTGCTTTCCAGTGAAGATGAGTCTCTGTTGATCGGGAGGGATACCTTCCTTGTCTTGGATCTTTGCCTCCTAGGCTGCCACTTTTAACTTTTAGAAGTTGAGGTTGTTGTAGTTGATGTAGTTGTGGTAGTAGTTGATGAAGTAGTTGTTGTAGTAGACATTTAAATATAGAGTTAATTTAATTTAAAGCGTAATATATTATGAATCACACAACAAGGACTCAATCAGAATGTATTTCTAACTTATACCCATCGACGATCATGTATTCATATTCAACCTATAATATCTGAGATCTAGAAAAGTTTTTGGAAAGTTTGAAATTAAGAAATGATTGCTCAAATGCTTGACATTAAAATTTGGTAAAAACATGTGAGTTGAAGTAAAACTCCATTCTAATGTAGTAAAACTCCATCTCTAAATTTTTTGAAACTAGCCAATCAGAGACTCTGCTTAGCTTAATAATTTTTAATTATTAAGTCTCTGATTGGCTAGTTTCAAAAAATTTAGAGATGGAGTTTTACTACATCAGAATGAAGTTTTACTTCAACTGACATGTTTTTACCTAATTTTAATGTCAAACATTAGAGCAATCATTTCTTAATTTCAAACTTTTCCAAAAACTTTTCTAGATCTCAGATATTAGTAGTAGATGACAATGTTTTCAATTTGGTTACAATCCAATCAATTCTTGAACTTTAATTCAAACTGCCATCAGCTACTAAACTGGATAAGTAATTAAAGCAATTATAAGTGAAAAGATGAGTAGCAAACTTTATTTGATAAAAAATTCACGAAATCAATGCCATTTTTTCAATATTATTTATATAACAATGATAGGAGAATATTTATATTAAAATGCTATTTAAAATATTTAAAAACGAATATAACTAGGTTATCCTTTCTAAAATTAATAAAGATAATTAAATATTAAACATGAACTAATATCAAGAATCATTCTTTAAAATTTATCTATAAGTTTAATAAGCTTAGATCTTATGATTTAATAAAAGATTAAATGGCGATATTATCACAAATTAAGAAACTAAATCATTAAGATTATTTTTGTCATTATATAAAATTAAAATAAAAGATAATTATTTATGTTATGAATAAATTAAACCCAATATCTAGACATTTCTATGATATGATAACTTGAAATTCATAAATATAATTTTACATTTAGAGGGATTTATTACTTAAAATTATTCATGACAAGACAATTAAAGAACATTTTTATTGACTTTAACTAAAACTAATAATAAAATAAGCAAATGATTATTGTGTAGTCTTAAGCATTTAATCTTTAATTAAAAAGGAAGAATAAGATAATTGAATGATAGTTTACATATTAAATAATAATTTAAGTGAAGATAAATCAAATAAAATATTGCTACAAAATATGAAACTGAAAAACAGATCTTAAAGCATCTTAATTCACTTTTATACTTTTCTTGTAAATATGTTCATCATAAATAAGTTATCTGCTAATAAAACTATGTAAGAATATATTTTCTCATAAATCATTCATGCTTTAACTTCTCATTAGCTATTTTAAATTAAGTTCGTACATTGGTTTGCATCTTGATTTTGCATATATAAATTAATGAGTACATAAAATTTCTTTTAACTGCATTCCGTATGCACTATTTGTATATTAAAATTTTCAGTTCATTTGTAATTCTCCTTGCAATTTAAAAAGTTGTCTCATTCATATTATTTAACAAATCTTTAAGAATTTAATCATCAATTGCTATCTAATCATAATTTTAATTATCGGCTAATCCATTTTAATTGAAAATAAGCTTCCTTAATAAATTTTTTTTAAAAAAAAAAAATATGGAAATGAATTCAAATTTAAGTTAAATTTCTGATGTTTTTTGCTTCTCTAATTTTTCTCTCGAATGAACCAATCACTGCAAGAAACACTATCCATTAATAAAATTTAAAAAAAATTAATTTAAAAATGGAGCAATATTTTAATTATCTAATTTAATAGAAGTATAAAATAGCATATTATAATTCTATGAAAAAATTAATTTATTAATATTCTAATATCTCTTTATCTTTATATTACTTTTTGAAGAAGAATAATTGAATATTAAATTAATAAATCATTGATAGAAAAAGTAAAATTACTCATTTAGAAATAACTTAATTCTAAGCCTCAACTATGAAATATGACTAATGAGAAAAGTCAAAAGACTAGATTTCAAAGTTTGACATCTTAAATCATAAAAGCAAATCTCTGGCTTCTTTAAAATTTAAATTCCATTATTTAACAAATAATATCATTTTTTAATTATAAATCAATTTAAACCTTGAAATGTTTATAGTTTTGAATAATTTTTATGAGAAGAAAACTAATTTAAAAGTAAATTTATTTTTTGTGGTCTGAATTAACATTCATATGAATTGCTGAACTTAATTTCAGAAAAACTAAACTTATTTTATTTACTTAAACAAATTTCAAAATTGTTAAATTGCTTTAGATAGTTTGGATAAAATAATCTGCTAAGATTTTTTGTGTAATATTATTATTTTAACAAGTTCAAACTTAAATCAATACAAAGATAAAAAGATGTAGTAAAATATTTTCTTGGGTTTAAATAAACTTTAAAGTTTAAATTATTTAAACCATTCTTTAAATCTATTCCGCAATAAAAAACTATATTTTTACAGTGAATTTTAAATATAAAACCTTTATTCCAAATTAAAGAAGACTGACTATTCGACCAAAAATATATTATCCTTTTTTTTTATGAAATTATTCTATCAATAATTCTAAAATCAAAATCATTGTTTTATAAAAATCTCAAATTAACTCTAAGGATATGATTTAATGATTAAATTTTCAGAGGTAGAGTCACACATTTAATAAAAATGCGAAAATAATTAAAATAATAAACTTTCTATATTTTTATATCTTAATTAAGATTATCGTTCGAAATCTAGAACTGAGTTGCAGTTGCTGTTTCTTATAAACTATTTTGAAATCCCATTTTCATTATACTAGAGAATTTAATATATAACTTTTTAAAATGCATGCTCGTTCTTTCTCAAATCTAAGGAAGGAAGAGATTTATTCAAATATAATTCTTTAGTAATTAAATAATGATGTCGTCCTCGAGCCTTCCTCCCCCATTTTCAAAAAAACTGAAAAATTTAAGATTGGCACAGGAGATCGACTAAGCCGGTTTAGCCACGGTGGCTCCAGCCTACACAGTGGCACTCACTAGCCCCCCACCACCAATCTCCAGGTCGTCGGCGACTCGACTCTGTCACAGACCTTGGGTGAGGTCTCTCAGACTTGCCGAGGTGAGACCTTAAGATGGCCGAAGATACTTGCAGCGGCAGCTCCCTCACCGATAACCTGGAGGTTGGTGGTGGTGGGGGAGGGACAAGTGAGTGCCACTGTTTATTCTGCAATTTTTTATCATATAATTTTTCTCTATAAGGTAATTATATAGCTGAGGTTTTTTTGCTTATACATGCATCCGCTTTAATGTTGTCCATCTGATCCATTGGAGTAATCATTCTGAATTGCTGTAATTAAATTTTATTAAGAAATCTTAAAATAATAAATTTATTGAGGCCTATAATTAATTAAGAATTAGTAAATATTAAATTGAGACTCTTGAAAAATCAAGAATATTATTAAAATTGATTCAATTAAAAATTTTATCTTTTCATAAATCTTAAATATTGAGATAAGAGTCATTGATTATTATAATTAGATTTTATTTAAATTAGCTCTTAATTAGTTAGACCTCGTGCAAACCTCAAATATATTGATTAATTTTTATTATAATTAAATTTAAAAATAGTAAGATTAAAAAAATTGTAAATTTATTAAATTGCTTCGCTTCATCGTTTTTCAAATTATACAGTTATTCACTAAAATTTATTTATATTGAGAATTTTTTTAATTAATGGATAAGTAAATATTATTTTATCATTGAGATTTTAAATTAAATAAATTTATGGAAACTATCCAATGTTCGTTGTGGGTTGACTTCTAGGTTTAAAAATAAAAATCTTTATTTTTAAAATTATTTTATATCTATATTTCAATCCCTTATCAAAATAGTAAGCAAGATAATAAATATATTTATATATATTTGATTTCTATTTATAATTAACAAATTACTGATTTACTTTTAATTATAATTTTGTAAAAATAAAATAGTTTAAATATATAAAGAAGCGATTTACTGCTATCAAATTACGAATGATAAAAACATAAGGAGTTAGTCAAGTAGAACTTGTTATGCAAGACCTTTTGCAGATAAAGGATTATGGAGACCTTAATTTGGTTAATAATGCTTATATTAAAGCACTGATGCGATAAATTATAAATATGGTCAATTTGCAATGATGTGAAGATTCCTAAATTATTAAGGAAGAGTAATAATTATTATATTTTAGGTAATTGTAAATTCGATTTTAATAATCATAGTGAATTAAAATTATAATAGGGGGGTTAAGATATTAATATTATGATTCTTATTTATAGAATTGTTACACTGATTCGCATTAACTAGTTCCACTTGATGCCTTATCCATTATAAAATATACATCAGAGCCTAATTGCTCTTTATTCATCCTAGTCTACTTCTTTTTTTATTGCTAATCTCCTTCGAATAAATAATACGTTAAAAGATGTCAATGCCTTTAACTTCCTTCGAGCAAATTTCTTAATCTATACGTCTTTTTCTTTTCTCAAACGAGAATTTATGATTGTTTTTCGTAAGAACAGTTCGTGCTCATTATGCCTTTACTCTTAATTTGCGTAAAATTTCATGCTTAAAGTTAAGAATAATAACAATGCTAAAAAATATTATCTTATAAAAATGTTTCTTAAACTTTAATTCATTCAAAATATTATCTAATTTAGTTTTTGCTCTATGATTTTGCAATCATCTTTCTACAATTTTTTAATATAGAATAAATTAATTTATGATAATGCTATTAATTTAATCAAAGAGACCTCTGCTACCCAAAATTATAACGACCAAATAATTTGAGAAATCTCATAAATTACAATGTAATTATGTCCTACTAATATTTTATCTCAGATAAGAAATTTAGATCCTATCAGAAAATATTTTAATTCACTAAAAATGAACTTCAAATGATTTAAATTAAGAATTTTTATCTTTAATTTAGAAAGAGGTATTTATCTTAAACCGAATGAATAGCTTGCTTTAATAAATTTTATAATTTAATTCTTTGCGATTTAAAAAATATAACCTCCTTATGAAAATAAGCAATGTTAAGTATTATTTTAGAGAAAAATATAGATGATAACCTTTTAATTTTAATATAAATTATTTTTTAAATGTTTAAGAAATCTTTTATTCTATTTGATTGTGACTTAATTATTTATAATATTTAACTTTTTCCTCTCATCTATAAGAAAAAAAGATTTTTAAAAATAAAATAAATCGATAGAAATACACAAGAGAATGCTACAATTATCAATGAATGAATTCGAAACTTATATAATAAAAAAGGACAGTAAGATTGAACATAAGTTAATGATAGCGAGTTCATAAAATAAAATAAGAAGTATCATAAGATACAATATAAAGAACACTTTTTGAAATGAATTTGTGATAGGTTAAAATTATTATTGATTTCAGGGAATACATTTTCTTATATGACGGTCTTGACAAAACGACTACAAACTTTTGAAATTTATGAATTAAAAATTATATTTTATAAAATAGACTATTTTCTTTCTGAATTTATTAATTTTAGAGCATTAAATTATAGGAATATTATTTTATTATAGGAAATACTTAATATTTATTGATGCTGCAACACAATATAAAGAAATAATCTTCTAATTTATATTTTATGATACTTGAAGCAATGTCAAGAGAGATTATAAAAATTTTGGGGGGGCCCTTTCCTCGACAGTAAAATTTTATAATGAAAAAGATAAGAAAAGAATATGTTTATAGGGTAATTTTTGCTCCTAAATCTGATTCTCCAAGCCATTGAGACCTGTTCGAGCAGCTAAGGCTTCAAATTTTGAGCGCAACATTTTTATATAACCAAACATTTAATTCAGAATTAAGCGGCTAATGCTGCAATTTTTCAGCTATAATTCTTTGTGCTTATAACTGAAGCATGCTATATATTCAATAAATGTTGCGCTCTTTAAAATTTGTATTTTAAGTTTATTTTACAATAGCGAAAAATTAGCTTAAATTATAGATGTTATTTAGGTGCAGCTGGCCTCTATGAGACTAAATTAGGATTAAAATTTTGATGCCTTAGATGCTCGAACAGGTAGGTCTCAATAACTTGAAGAATCAGATTTAGGAGCGAAAATTACCCTATAAACATATTTTTTGTTATCTTTTTTCATTATATAATTTTACTGTCGAGGAAAGGCCCCCCAAATTTTTTATTAAAAATTCAAACTTAAGCTTATATTTTTGCAATATTTAAAATAGAAATTAATTAGTGTCTTATTCCTGCATTCATTATTAAAATAGGTATTCTAAAAAGTTTAAATTGATATTTTTAAAATATTTGACTATCTTTATAAAATTATTAAAAGTATTTCTTACTTACACATTATTTTTGTATAAAAAATTATATCTCTTAGAAAATCAAATCTTTATTGATTTTAAGGAATTTTGACATAGATCAAATCTTTTGAAATAACTATAATCTAATTTGCCTATATTATTCAAATGTTATTTTAGAATATTTGAATTTTGATGAGTCGCATCTGCTGTTGGATGATTTCTCAGATAAATTATTTATCATTAATTCAAAACAATAAATTTATATTTATAATGGTGATCTTTCTAAATCAACAATCATCGAAGAGCTTTATATATAAAGTATAAATTATCTAAAATAAATTAAAATAAAGCAAGATTAGTCATGAATAAATAAATTTACAAGAGCTTGAAATCTATTATTTCAGCGATTGATTTTAATATAAATATGTATTGATATAGTTCACTAAGAAATTTATTTATCATTTTTGAGAATCATCTAAAATTGATAGAGATTCAAAATATTTAGACAAAAAATAAAAATATTTGCTAATCCCGATTCCTATTTAATTATTTTTCTAACTTAGCCTTCAAGGATATAAAATTGACTTATTAAATATAAGCGCTTAATGAATTATTTGCACCTTTTAATATAATTTTTAGTTTAAAATATGATAATTTAAGCATATTATAACAATTTATCTCTGTTAAATTTGAACATAGTATGTCATGATTGAAAATATCAAGTAAACTTTATCCTTCAGCTATTATTTTTGAAGTCTTTTGACTTATTAGAAAATAAAATGAAGCAAATAGTAGATGTCATTTTGCTAATTGTAAAATAATTCAATTAAACATCGTAATAATGCCTTCACCCATAATAAACTCATTATTGTGTCTACATAACATATTTTCATTCAGCAACAGTTTTCAAAAGTATCAGCTTCTATATTTTAAAGGGCTTTCACTAAAGATTCTCATAATAATATATTTTATTTATTAACAGCAATATCGTTCTCCCGGAATTAATTTTCCGAACTGCCTCATTTTTAAATAGCTATGACTCGGGGGTTGGCCCAAGAGCTAACATTATTCACGGAGCTACTTTTGCTGAAAGTTCATTTTTTAATGAATGAGTTGGGCAGAGGCCATATTTGTATGACATGTACAATACCGTTATATTAGTATTTATCAAAAGTCATTTCTAATTTAAATTAATATTGTAGAAATCAGAATGAAATGTAAAATTGAATTAATCGAATTAAATTTACAATTTAATTCCGGAAATTTTTTAAGCCCAAATTAATATATACATACCGCGGCTGCTTATTCAAACT
>JAJKFJ010020906.1:0-22807 GCA_027382625.1 Tetmemena sp. SeJ-2015
ATAATTTAAATTTTTTTTAAAAATAAACGGGTACATTATTTAAAAAATTTAAATGGGGAATTTAATTTAAAAAAAAAAAAAAATTTCCAGAAAAATTCTAATAATAAAAATGAACCAAATTTAAACAATAATTTAATAGTTGAGTTAGAGAAGCCGTCGTTGACAAAGCATACATATTTTAGAGTATAATTGGCGGCTCTACTCACTTAGGAGGTCTTAATGAAGAATTAGTTGGTATTCTAAGAAAGCACAAATTCCTTTGATGGGGAGAGTGAAAGAAAGCTAGACCCGTCTTCCTTCTGTATGTCATAATATAAATACATAATTCAAATTATAAACTTTCATAAGTGTAAGTTGTGTCCAGACAAGACTAATTATATGAACACTTTGGTAGCTATTAATTGAATACTTATTCAATAAGATATTTCATTTTTTAAAAAAAAAAAAGATTCAAAATCTTAATCAAAGTTTATTACTTTCGAAATTTTTAATGAGATATCATTTATAAATCTTTAAGAAAATATTCTCTTAAGTAATTCTAAAACTTTAGAAAAACTAAAAACGCCACAATTTAATTAGTTTATCCTAAAAATATTCTATTTTTAAATCTAAGTGTGAACTTTAAATAAATAATCAAAGTCGAAGCTCCAAGGTAATATGTATATGAAGAGGGTTAAATTTTTTGGAAGCTGAGCATGCGATATGTCAAGTCAGCTAGATATCAGATAAATTAACATTAAAATCAATTTTTTTTAGAAATTTATTTTTAATAAATTTTTTTTTAATTTCTAAGGATGAATGTTGAATAATGTATCATTAAAGTTTTTATGTTTTAAAACAATTCGTAATACAAGTCTAGAGAGAATTCTGGTTCTAAAAATGAGTTTGCAAGCATACCTATTTTTATTCTAATCAATGCGGATTATAAATTGATATTTTATAATTTATGTCATTATTTTCTCTCTTTATTTCTAAATAGGTACTTAATGAAGTGATTATATAATTAATATTTAAATACTTTTATAGTTGATGGATATTTCTAAGTAGGAACAATTGAAACTTGATGGTAGGGGTAATCTACTAATCCCATAGTAATGGAGGTTACATCGGAGTATTTAGTCACAGTGTACCCAGTTACCAGTGAAACCTTTCCGAGCTAGACATCTGCCTGCCTCTGAAGTCTTTAGGCGTTCCCATCTCAAAGTAGTAAGGGGTGGGTAAGTTCACTGCGAAACCTTGTTTCGATGTGAATTAGAATCCACTCGAAGACCCATCGTACAAATAACCTACCAACACACCATAACCCAACTGATAGAATTTAAAGTCATAAACAATAAGATAAGATATATAGATAGTCTAAAACATAAACTTCATTACTTACCTTTCATTTCTTTCACTGTCAAAACTTAAAACTTTGAACAATATTTACAGGGCAATTAAATTAAAAAAGATCAAATTAAATCTTAGCATTTTATTGAACTTTTCACTATAATTAATCATATTATCGGATTGAACTCAAGATTGTTTTAAAGTTTAATTTTATTAATTAAGTCATAAAACATCAATAGAAATCCGTTTTGAGCTGAATAAAAGACTTAGTATCAATCAATTTAAAATATAGTCATGAAATTAAACAGTTTGTAATTTCATTTTATTTTTCATTTTGGTAAGTTAAAGATTTTAATTCTATAAGTTTGCAATGTATTTTTAAAAAATTAAAAATGAGATTGTTGAATTATATCATCAAGATATTGCATAAAGCAAATGGCTAATATCAAAAGATCCTTATTGCTATTAGCTAATAAAAGTTAATTTATTTATTTTTTGTTTGATATAAACTGAGTAAACTTTTGTTATCAGCAGTTTTTTATTTCCATTAGGTTCTATTTAAAACTGAATTGTAATTTTTAACTGTGCTTATTTTCTGCATTTAAATATTTTTGGAAGTTTTCTTTTAAATGTGTTTTCTTCTGTTATTTATATATCCAAATGAGTATTTAAATTATGTTTATTTTTTAAATTAGACATATATTTACTTGTGCTTTTTAAAATGAATTAATTTATAGTAATATGTCTTCATGAAACCTCCAGAAGTGCTAAAATCATAAGTTGCCACAACTGCAGACTATTCAAATCAAGCTCATTTATTCATTGATAAATATCTTGTAAGGAAAACTTTAACTAATTTTTAGATTTAAAGATGCTAGAATATTATCTTTTAAATTTAATTTTATAAATTTTGGATATTTTTCATTCAAACTTAAAAAGCCAGAAAGATAATTTAAAAAATAATTTGCCATATAAATATATTCCCAGTCTGAATAGTAAGGATCAAGAAATAATGCTATTGAAAATTTCTACTACTGCACATCAATGTAAGCACCAAACAATAAAACCTTCAATAAGCCTTGCTCGTCAAAATATAGTCCCAACCTATTTAAAATAGTCATAGTGGTAGTGTCACCAAGGGGGTTACTTTCTTTAATTAGCAATATTTTTTAAAGAAACAAAATTTATTTTTTAATTAAGTTTTAAAGGATATAATTAAATTATGGAAAGTTTAAAAAGGAAAATTTTTAAATGGGTTTGGTAGGAATGGCTTCTTTTATGAGCTTTAGTTTATTTCATAATAAAAAAAATGACAAAAAATTCAACAAAAAAACCATAAAAGTCATTAGATATTTTTTGGTTATAATCAACTAGTCATCTTATTCGAATAATTTACTTCATCTACTATTTTTTTATTGGAAAAAATATTTAAATTAGTTGATAATTAAAAATATAATAAACAGATTTGATGCTGCAATACTTAAAATGGACCAAATCCATAGCCTAATAAGTCATCCACATTCATTCCCTGAATCCAATATCTAATTCCACTACTATCTATTTCTAATTAATATTCTAATATTTGTTCAGAAAATTAAATCATAAAATAATCTCTTAATCAAATTAAATAATAAACTCCTTAAACTTCTCATATTCAATTTTCAAATTTTCTTATCTAATCTAGGGATTTATAAGATTTTATAGGTAATTATTTTATTTAATTTTAAAACGTAATTTAGAAGTTTTAAATAAATAGCCGATGAAATTAATGTAAATGCTCTCTCCGTTATTTTTATTTGCAGCTTTATTATCGTACCTGACAAGACTAAATTTATATAATTAAATATCTTATACTAAAAACATTGCCAAGGTAATAAAATAGTAATTAGGATATTTTGTGAATAAATATTAATCCCAAGTTTTGAAAACAAAGCATATATGTATCAAATTATATAAGGCTTAGATTTTATAATTTAATTTCTGAATTGTACATATTCTAAGATTCTGTGTCGCCATATGATTCATATCCATCTATGAGAAAGGTATTTCTCAATTAATATTTAAAAAGGTTGCTTAGTATTTGTATATTTAGAGATTTAAATATAGCTTATCTAAATATAAAAAGTGTTATTTTTAAATTAATAATTTATCAATATTATGCATCAAACTTAAATTTCAAAAATCTCTTTCAGTTTTAACTAAGTAGGGTGAGAAATGAGATATATAAATATTTTAATCGGTATAAAAGATTACTACATCAAATTAAAACTTAAAATAATTTTAGACTCAGACTAAAAAATTAGGCTTGATAAATTAATTTCAAGCAGGGCTTCGATGCTGAAAAGACAATACTAACAAATTATTAAGTGAGAACATTAAATTTGAATCCTATATAGTAAGAAGCTATCGCCTACCATTTAGGCATATAATGAGAATACATTTTGAATCTTATGTTGTTTTTAAATTTAGTTAATTATTTAAAAGTTGAATCCACCCACGTATTGCGAAAATAAGGAAAATAAAATATTGTGATATTATATTTCCTTTTCTCAAATTAAAATCCCACAGCAATAGCTGCTAATTAATAAATAAGCTGACATAAAACCAATCTTCAGTTTAATTATTTTTATCATGCATAAAAATGTAATATTTTTTTAATTAATTTAACCTTTGAATAAAGGTAATTATCTAGAAAGACCATAGTATCGTATTAGGTGATACCTAAAAAGCTCTCCCTGCCTGAGTCAATCGAAAAGAGAGCCACATTTAAGTTAAAAGTATTCGCACTTTTATTTATTATAGGGGAGAAATCATACCTCCCTATGAAAGTCTTCTATATTAAGTATTTATAGGCTACTAAGTAACTTTCAGAAATATTAAAAGAGTAGATCTAATATATAGTGAATTAAGCCCAATACATCTCTTAGTAAAAGTTTAAATTAATTTTATTTATTTTTAAGTTACAAAAATATATTTAAAATTGATCGTGACAATTAATTTTTTAATTAAAAATGTATTAAATAATCCACTGTATTCATAGGCATTAATATGATTTTTATTAATCTATAACTTTTAAATTGTGAGTCTCTAAACAATATATATCTATCATAAGATTATTATTTATGATATTCATTTTGAAGAAACATTTAGCGATTTAATCTTAATCAAAGTAATCTTAATAAAAAAATTTTGATATTTTATAATATTATAGTTATAAAAACATGCATTATATTCAATTCACATATTTTATTTTCTTATAATTAAGACCTAAAATAGTTTTTAGGGTATAATTGTTCACCATAGAAATCTGTTTGTGCTCCATCTTTTAAATCAATTACACTAATTTATGAGTTTGATCTGTCCAATTCAAAAAGATATAGCAAAATATCAATAGGAATTTGACAAATAAATCCTTACAATTATTTATAAACCACAAAGATAAGTTAAACTTTTGAAATATACACTTCTTTAAATCTAAAATCAAAATCATAGCTCTATTTAAAAATATGGCAGTTGCAGGATTAATCTGAAGAGTATGCAAATTAAAAGGAAAAATTTTTTTTTAGATAAAATAAACTTAAAATTGAGTTGTCTTTCTTTCTGGAGACCCTATTTATAGCTAATTAAATTAGTTTATTTGCTATCGAAATTCTATGAAGGACAGAAGAATCTTAAATTAAATTGAATTCACAACAGATGTAACTCATAAATATATATTTAAACTTATTTCTAGTCAAAATAGATTTTGATAATATTTATCATCTTTAGAGACAACAAAGTTTTATTTATAATTCTGAGACGACAGTGATTATTCAAATAAAAGTAAATTAAAATTGAATATAGCTTTAAGTATCTTATTTCTAAAATTTATAATAAGTTTGGCTTTAAAATAAAATTATATGCACCTATGAATAAATAAATTCTCTCAATTAAAAATAAAAATTAATTTAAGCAGATTAAATTTCTATTTTTCTAAAGCTAATACTTAATTATTTAATTAAACTCTCATTATATCTTTTATAGGCCCTAATAAAATTGTTTTATATATCCTATTTTATCTTTAGCATAAATTCTTTAATTCAAATTTACATTATAAATTTGCAAGAAGTCCCACTATTCACAATCTTCTCCAATAGCAACTAGGAAATTGACTTGAAGTAACTTTGTGAGCTTCACTACAAAAAAGAGAGGGCACTCTGACCATGATCCAGGAAAAAGTTTGTGTGACATTGTGTCACCCACTCAAATCTTAAAACTTTTTTCCAAAAAAATTATAAATTAATAAATATTGACAATAACAATAACAAAAAATTGCTTCTAAATAAAAGACTTATTTTCTGTTGGGTTTATCTTTTATTTTTGAATTATAGAACAATTAGAATAACTATTGTATTTATGTGTGGAGATAAATTGCTATTTTTATCTCACATACTTATTAATTTTATTGACTGCTACAAATGATCCATCCTGAAAGCCCAAAAATTTTAGCAAACTAAGTGTCCTCACTTGAAAATTCACCACCTCCGAAGAGACCAGCATTTGACTCAAAGCAATCTATTACTTCACATTGCGAAGACCCAAATAGTGAAAGAGTTAGATTAGAAAACAGAAATATCCATAATTGAAAATAAAAATTAAATTTTATAATTTGCGTGAGTTTTTTACATCTAATACTTATGTCTGTTCTTATTAAATGGCCCTTCTTTAATTATCCTTTCAATTGAAGTTGACATCTTAAATAATTTCTTTAATTTTTATTTGTAAATATCAAAAATGGTGTAGTGATTTAATAGACTTTCAATCAAAAGTCAAAATTATAAAAGGTAACTTGTGCCTTTCATTATCAAATCATTTAATTTACTCTTTAATAAAAAATATTGTTAATCTTTAACCTTTATTATGTATGAGTTGGAAAGTTTAAATAATAATTGATATCATACAATATTAGGATAGATAAGTAGCCTAATTTATCTCTTAGATAAGGTAAATAAACAACAACTATGAAGTTTATAGCTTCACTATATAATTACACCAACAATCTATAGCTTTCAAATATAACCTTTTCACATTTAACACGTCCTATATAGTGGAAAACTGTTTTAATGTTGCCGATCAATATTAAAACATTGCATTATTAAATCATTTAATTATTTTATAGCTTTTATTCCTGATGTATATTTTTAATTACTATTCGGAATAAGTTTTAGAGGATTAAAATTGAAATTGAGAAAACTAGATACACAATACTTTAAGAGATGCTTTAAAACGTTTCAGCTTATTCCCTCCAGCAGCTTTTAATAATCTTCTCTCTTGCTCGTGGGAATATATTCCTTAAGCCAGGATAAAAGAACTAGCTTTTCAGTGAACTTTCTATCCTTGGTGATGTCTGCCATTTTCCCAAACAGAAGATTCCTAAGCTGAGGGAAAGTTTTTTCCAGAGGCTCTCCCTTCAAATCTCTTAGTATCCCTACCATCACCTTTATTTAATCGGCTTCAAGTACTTTCTTGAAGTTTTCTAAACTTCATAAGATATTCAAATAAGAATTTCAATCATAAAATTGAGTTTATGAGTTGCTTATTTTTCTCTGTTTTATTCTGGAGTTCTTAATCGTTACCAGAGGTGTATATTCCACTCTGATTCACTGACTTGTTAAAGAACCCACTTAAGCTAATAACAATAAATGTGTACTAGTTAATTTGGAAGCTGGTATTTGATTACTTGGGCTAGTCTAGAGAAGCAGGATTGTTGCTTTTAGCAGCCAGACTTGACGATGTGAACTTGAAACGATCCAGCTACTTGAGCTAAGATTCTCTGTCCACTGATTTGAGACCAAAAGCAGTTTAATCTTTAGATCTAGCAGTTGATGCGCTTTGATCCTTTTTCTCTTCCTCCATGGATTCATCTTGAGGGTCTCTTAGAGTGGTGGTGTTCTTCTATTGCTTTTCCTAATTATCATCCTACTCATCATCATCTAGAAATCCAAGGGCGTTTAAACAATAACAAATGAAAGTCTAACTTTTTATTTCCTCCGTGGTTGGGGACGAATTTCTTTTTTAGAGAAGCTTTCTGGTATATATAGCTGGAAGTGGTAGTCTGCTTTTAGAGAACGGCAGCTCGATTAATTGGGTTCTATTTCTCTTATAAACTGGATTCCTTGACATCAGCTTGAGTTCTCTTCTAGACTTAATTCTTAGCTTGGGCGATATCAGCTGCATCTCTAAACATCCTAGTGATTGTTCCCTTTGGAGCCTCTTTGGGCTTCTAGTACTTTTTATCTAGCTCAGCTCTCTTCATGCCCATGGATTTTAGAAGTTTGAGATTTTTAGGCTGTTTCTCCTCTTCACTATCTTCAGTGGTGGCTTTTAATATACCGCAAATTTAAATAAAAAGCTGCTTAAAATAATTAAATGCTGTCCTACTGATGCTAAGGCAATCAGAATCAAATTTCCAAATAAAATTATAATAGCTATTTACTCAAAAGTCTTATTTCTTTGATTATCTATTCCATCCTTTGTTACTATTATGTAAATCATCCAAAAGATATTATTTTTTGGTCTTGTGTACAAACATTAAAATAGAAGTAGGGCAAAAGGAAAATCGGATCTTCTCTTAAATATACATTGAGAGTGAAAACTAATGAAAATAGGAATTCGGATAGCCAGCTTTGTAATAAGAAGAATCGAGATTTCTATAAGTGAGTATGAATCTTTTTAAAACAAATTTCATATTAAAATTAAAAAGATTGTTTATTTTTGTTAGAGATATTTAATAGAAATACTGTATGAGTTTATTGATAGACTATATATTGGCAATTTAAATAACTTTTTATTTTTATTAAGTTTTGAATTTATTTGAGTTTCAATAGATTTCTACTCAATTTCATAGTATATTTGCTTGCTAAGTCTACCATCTCCCTCTTCATCTTCAAGCTTAACTTGAGCGAGCTACTCCAGCTTTGGTTTAAATCCTTTGGTCTTCATACAATCAAAGAATCTCTTAAGCTCTGACTCAAGTTCTCCAAATTAGGAGTAGCTCTTTATCCTGTCTCTAAGCCACCTTGATACTGAGCCCCTCATCTGTCCCCAAGTGAAACGCTCGTCTATTAAAATGATCGAGCCATAGTCTTGCACATGTCTGATTACTCTTCCTATTGCCTAATTTACCGCCCTTGATGCCTATTGAGAGTACCAGTCTTTTCCACTCAAGGACATGAAATCTTTGCTCAGCGCACCCTGTCTCTGCAGCTACAGCTTTTTATCCAGATAGTCTTTCTTAAGTATCACTCTGGGATCAGTCATCTAGGGATAGGGGATGCCAACAATGACTACACACCTAGCTGCATTATCTGAGAAATCCAGGCCTTCAGAAATCCTGCCCCTGCATACTCCCATAAGGATAGCACCAGAAAACTTATCACCTTTCTTGGGTGAGAATATAGTCTTGTAATAGGAATCCATAGTAGCTTAGTATTTAGAGGGATCCCTCGGCTCCATTAACAGCTTCTTGTGCATTTGAATTTCATCCTTTACTCCTCTATCCCTCCACATCTCCTCACAGTTTTGCATAATTCTATCATAAAATAAAAACTAATAGTTGCTTTCATATGTATGTATTTTCTTAGAAAAATACTTTAGGTTTAATTGATTCCTCTATTATGAATTTAATTCTGTAAGAAGGGAAGAAGATGAGCATGCCTCCAGGAGTTACTGAGGCAACATGAGCTATAGTACGGCCTAATTCTATCAGCACATTTTAATTATCTCTGTTAGTGAATGAAAAATTGAATGGGCTGTTGTTTATTCCCCTCTGGAGTATGTTAATGCTAACTTGAATAAATATATTAGCTTATTTAAGTAAAAAATATTTAATTTACACTTGCTCGGGATTGATGACATGGGGGTTTTCAATTCTTTAGTTGAAATCTAGCTAAAGCTCAGCTGAGAAAGAGTTCATAGGATAATTTATTACAATATCGTAATGAGCATTTAAATTGAAGGACTTAGGGTTCCAGAAGTGATGATTATAGACCTCGGAGCTAATTATTGAATTTCCTTGAAAGTGACTCCAGCATTGAAGCACCAGAATGCAAGCTTTCTTTTCTCAGTCTTTTGGATCATGAATGACTGATTTTTCCTCTTGTTGCCGAACTGCATCTGATTAATAAAACATAACCAAAAAACTATTGAATGGGAACATTATTTGAGATTATTGTTGGAAGTTGGGTCTTCATAGTCATAGAGATATACATAGAAGTCATCCACTTCAAACGATGATGTTGTCTATTTCTTTGTGGCGTCCCCACTTGTTTCTGTCATCTCTTCAACTGGCTGCTGGCTGGGGGTTTTCTTGCCCGATTAAATGTACTTAAGGTAGAGGCGGAACATCTTCTTAAAGATATCGTACAGGTTTTCTATCTGCAAGGTCACAGTTGTGAACCCATTCTAAACTACACAATAATTTAGCAATCTTAAATCCCGAGAAGTAATAGAGGAAACTCACGCATGATCATATCTGCGATGGCGCTTTCAAAAGCCTGAGACCACTTCTCCCAGTGCTTGATTAAGTCAGTGCTCTTCTCCTTTTAATTTATCCTGTCCAGGTATTAAACTATAAGCATACTTAGACTGGAAATGAAACTCTGACTTACTAGAGGTTCCCTCTCTGAAAATTTCAAAAATGTACCTGCCAGGCATCACCAAGCAATTATCCTTCAGAAATTGGTTATCAATAAAGAAGTCCTTCACTTTGCTCTAGTCTAGCTCATAATCTTCAAGATAGCGGTAGAACATGCGCAGCATCGACATAAGATTAGAAGTGTCCTCGTCATTTGACTTAAACTGACCTCCATCTTCTCCTTGAAAATTAATAAGAACAAATATATATGCAGTTATAGACATATGAACTTTTCTTTCATCTTACAGCTTGATAAGATCATTCTCTGCTTAGATAAGCAGCTCAGCCATAATTTCAAAGCTCGCTACGTCCTCTGCTGTTGAACTTGCGTTGTGGCCCTCATCGAAAATGATGCAGCAGTTAAAGAAATTAATGATTCTAAGGAATGTGTATGGATTTGTAAATTTTTTAAGTTGTTGAAGGATATGTCATAGTTTTCTCTTATCTTGGGGTCTATCAAGTAGTTGTAGGGCATGAATATTATGTCTGCTCCTGGTGCTCGATCCTTTTGGGCAAAGTAAGGACATATCTTGTCCCTGTTCGCCATCTAGTGCAGCTCTTCAATATCCATAGGTTCCCAACTCAGTTTCTGAACAGCCTAGTCTCTATTCTTTCCGAAGACGCATGGATCCAAAGATTTTAGAGCCTTCCCGCAAGCCTGTGAAAGTTAGTTTCATTAAAAAAAATTAAATGGAAAGATATAAAATATATTCCCTTAAGCAAGCTGATTTCAGGATGAACACACATGTGATCTCTTGAGCCAATTACTACCGACCTCGGATTATACGCTGTATTTCTAAGTTCCTTCTACACTTGCGATAATTGAGAGTGAGTTCTTGAGGTGTAGATGATTCTTGCTTTGTCATCACCGCCTTTCTCTTTAAATTTCTTCAACCAAGAAAGTGAGGCGCACAACAGAGACAAAGTTTTACCCGTACCCGTGGGACTTTCGAGTAGGGCGTTCTCATTAAGATTAAGAGCCTTTATCATCTTAGTCATGAAGTCTATTTGGCACTAGTAAGGCTTAAAGGGGAAGTAAACCTCATGCCCTTCAGCTTAGAACTTATACTAGTTCTTGATTTTGTGTTCAGGTTTCACTATAGGCTCACATAAGATTAGACAAAAATAATGATAATGACTTACTCTCAATTCGAGAAGAGGGAACGAGTTGTATTTTACCACCCTCTCTGTTCATGAATTTGTTGCCATTTGGATTCTTAGGGGCAAAGATATTGCTAAGTTCGTGATTGTACTTTTTCTAGTGCCATCCATCAGCTTTTGGATCTTTAATTGCTATCTCACTATCATCCGGTTAGCTTAAAAGCTAGTCCAAAGTCACCCCTTCGCCTACGTTCTAATCTTCTTGAGATTGATTCAGAAAATTATTTCTGCTCATCTGCGAATTACTGGCTTGGTTCTTCTACTTTGCAAATCTACATTCATGAATAAGGAAACATCATTTCAACTGCTTACTCCTATGACTATAGATTTTGCTTTGCTTTTCCATTGACCCACTAGTACTCATCATGACTGTCATTTCTTGCTTTACTAAGAGTAAATTCAAAACTCAAAGTTCAAATTTGTCAAAAGTACTTACCCCTATGCCGCAGTAGTTGACTTGTTATTCATGTCGATGGATAAGTTGTGGAGGTTCTTAGCAGTAGTGAACAAATTCTTCTACGACTAATTGTCATCAGCTTGAGAGAGGCCTATTGAAATACTGTCCAGGTCCGAGTCTCCGATGTCGGCAGCTACTAAGTCCAAGCAGTTGCCATCATCATCGTCTGAGTCTCTGTCATATTGGATGTTCATTTAAAATGCGGTATTATCTCAAATTCAATTTATTATTACAAGGGTTAACACCCACTACTTTACTTTTATAAGAGAGAACTAATTCATTTTTAAATTGAAAGGCTAGTAATAAATTAATAAACATGGATAAACGTCGCTTAAAGAAGGTGGAGAGTGAGCTGCAATTGGAGCAGGAGCAGCTTACTGTGGAAGATATCCTAAACTCTAAAAAGATGAATCAAGGTGCTACTTGATAAATGTGAGGAGTTATTCGTGCTTGAGTTTAATTTGAAGCAGAAGGCGCAGCTGAAAGTATCTTCAAGAGAAAACTAAGAATAGCAATAAGAGCAACCCCCTTTTCACAGTTTTCACCCACGAGTATCTCTGGACACCCACACCCCTCTACTATATCAATATTGAGTAATATTCTTTATTTAGTGATATATTAATTTGATATCGCGACTGGGTATGGCTTTCATGTGGCTTAGGAAGAAATACCAGCTTAGATCAAATTAAATTGATTTAGAAATTTTTGTGCATTTATTGTTTAGAACCTTTTCTGCAGTGCCATTTTTGTGCATTCCAATCTTCTTTGACTATTTAAGTAAGTTAATCAATCCTCCTTTGCTTAACATTTTGTTAAAGAGCGAGAGTTTTATGTGAGCAGCTTTACAGAGGAAAAAAAGCAGTTGATGCGAACTCAGAGAGTGGTGGACAGCATCATCAAAGAAAAGAAGAGGACAGTAACTGTGGAGCAAGTACTCAGGTATGTGTTTCGTCTTAATCTGGATAACCCCATCAACGAACGTAACTTCATCTCATTCAACCAAGACTGAAAAAAGTTAAGGCATAAACAAACCATCCAAAATGTAGATTCATAATTAACAAACTAGATGCTCATCGATATAATCTTCTTCTGCATTCATTTCTTAATCCAAATATTCTGCATTCATATAAAGTTGATGGGAATAATCGTTTTTATAAATTATTGTTGGTCTTTTGCAACAATAAATTCATTTATTAACTTTGAAAAGGAAAAAATTCTCCATCCGAGATACATGAGAGAAATGTTAAAAGCTTGTTTGTGGACTCTAAAGTAAAACCTTATAATTATTAACCCATCTCAGCACTGTGAACTATAGCCAGCTAAAATTTAGTTATTTAAAATTTAGAGTCTGAGCAAAGTCCTAAATAAATTTAATAAGGGCAAATATTTTTTTAATTATTGTTATCATAGAGTGAATTTAAAGTCATTTTAATATTATTCATTCTGTTTGCCCACTAGTTTTAATTTGATGGATTATTTTAACCAGATTTTCTTTCCTTTAGAGAGGAGGTGCATCTTCTGAAAAAAACTGATTCCCTCTAAGTTGTTTTATAGTTAACTGGATATTTATTATTCAAATTACTTGCCCCTTTGGATGGGAAATTTTTTCCCATTTTATTGAACAAGGACCCCCAAAAACGGTCTTTTAAAATTCTGGAAGATGGAGATTTAAATGATTTCTTGCGCGGCATCTTCCATTTTAATTTTATTAAAGTTTACTAATAAATAGTTATTAAGCTAACTTTAATTGCGCTAAATTTTCAATAATAAATAGAAAATTTAAAATAATTTAGGTTTCTTGCTTAGATGTCCCTTTTTTCTCTTTAAAAGACCCCCTCTTACTCCTGGTTCTTTCTTCCTTCTCGAAATTCCCTTTTTTTCAATTACCTATCAAAGCCCAGTTGCTTTCCTAATTATCGAACCAATTGGACTTTTAATTTGGGTAGTACTTTTCAAAGTTCGGGTGAATTACTAATAAGTATTGCCAGTATCACCACCCATGTCTTATTGTTCTTCAATATTAACTATTCTCTAATTAAATTTATTAATTAAACAGATGTTCCTTTCAAGATTAAATTTGAAAAATTTTTAAGGGGGAAATTTTGATGAATCTCTTAAATTTCCTCAAATTTTTTATTCAACCCCTTGAGTAAGGGCAAATAAAAATTTTTAAAAATTTATTTTTTTTAAGGTCTTAAGGATAAAAAAATAAAAGTTATTAAATTCAAATGAATATTCATTAGCTGCTGTCACTTGCTTTTAATATTTACTGGAGTTATTCTAACCCGATTATTAGATTTACTTGAGAGAGAGGAGGTATCTTCTGTAAAAGTTCATACAGATTCTCAATCTGTAAGTTGACAGAAATTAACCTGGCTTGTACTGTAAATAATTCACCCTCTCTGCTCAGAAATATGTCCTCACTTCTCGGTTAGAGCTTAAAAAAGGCTATCTTCCAAATACTGACTCTTCTCTTCCCTGATCACTATCTGATGATACTGAAATTAATTCATGGGGCGCATCTTAACCTTGATTTTAATCTTATTGAAATTTATCAGAAAATTATTTTTGCTTATTGAAGAACAATTACTTTAATTCCGAGTTCTAGTCTTTCTAACAATGAATTAGACAATAAAATAAGATAGTTTAGTCTTCTCTAGTTAAGAGCTGTGCTTTTCTCTTTCAATGGCCCGATCTTACTTAGCATGGATGTCATTTATTGCTCTAATCAGAGGAAGTCAAAACTCAGAGTTTATTTGTCAATAGCCCTTACCTCAAGAGCCCAGTTGCTTTCCTTTTATCGAAGGCCAATTGGACTTTTAACTTTGAGGTAGTACTATTCCTGACCAAGTCTCTGGTGTCAACTGCTACTAAGTCCAAGTATTTGCCAGTATCACCACCCAACCTGTCTTATTAGTTCTTCATATTAAAGGCGGTACTCTCTCGAATTAAATTTATTATTACAAGAGTTCACTTGACTATTTTTAGACTACTCAATGGCATTTCCAATTAAATTAGAGGGAAAATTTGATGTAAGCCTCTCTTTACAGTTTCCTCTAGAGTATCTCTTGACTCAAGCATCCCTTGAGTATCTCGAACTATGATAAGATTTTTAAAGCGAGGTATGTACTTGTTCTTTCTACAGGAATGGCTTTCAATTTGGATGAGGAAAAATACCAACTTAGTTTTAATTAAGTTGGCAAGCAATGTTTTTTAATATTGCATAGAAACTTTTCTGCAGGGCCTTTGTTGTGCACCTCAATTTTCTTTGGCTCCTTAAATTAATTTATTCTTCGCCTTGAATTTCTAAAACTCTGGAATTATTATATAGATTTATGGGAATAATCAATTTCAGTAGATTGAAAGTCTATTGCAAGAATAAATTAAATTAATAACTCTGAAATGGAAAAATCTCACTCCCAGATACAGGACAGAAATGTCCAAATCTTCTTAGAGGACGAGGATTCTAAAATACAGACTTATAATTACCAGCACATCTCCAAAAAAGCCAAGAAAGATAGCTCTGTTAATTATAGCCAATTCTAAAAGAGTGACTTTAAATTTGACTCTGAGCAAAGTCCTAAAAATGCATAGTCGCTTATTATAATTTCAATTTCTATATTTAATAAATGAGGAAATGAAGGAGACTCGGGATAGGAAATCCACCCTTTAGAAGTTTTCCAAAGATGTTTTCATCTAAGGGCTGGAGATCGTTGATTATGAGGGAGGGGACGACCACATATCCTACTTTATTCGTGTGCTTGGTCGAACAAAGTATCTTGTAACCTTGAATGATTTAGCTGAAAATGGGTTAATTAAGTACTCTCACATCCACAAACATGATAGTAGCACAACCACAAATGACTTTGAGTCTCGCCATAACTCACAGGCAGTTCACTTGAGAGACGATACGATGGAATTTTAGAATGAGAGAGACTTCGATAAGGGGCGTGGGTAAGATGAGGAGGGAAGCTACTAGACTGTGGAGTACTTGATTGTGAAGCGATACTCCGAACTCTTGATCTTTAATAAGTTGCTGTAGAGTGAGATGAAGAACTACATGCGCAAGCACAATTATAGCACAGACGATTTTCCTGAATTCCCACCCAAGAAAACTTTCTTTAATAAGAGTAAGGGCTTTGTCCAGAAAAGAATCAATAAGATCAATGACTACTTTAATTAATTAGAAAGTTTCAATTTTGTGGTATTGATTAAACTTCTCGCGGCTTTTTAGCACTTTTCCGAAGAAAGTACCCTACACCAACGCTGTGATAGATCTGTGCTAGCCCTTTAAACTCAACATAGCTGTCATCGGTTAGAAAGGAAGTGGTAAGAGCTAGCTAATCCAGAGTATAGTAAATCTACTAGTGGACTACTAGAAGAACCGAGACTACTTCAAAGACTCAACAGGCGCTTCTGTGTTTGGAACAGGGCCTGAAAGCACCTCAAAGCTCCATAGCAAAATTGAACTGCTGATTGATTCTGGCATCGAGGAGTAAAAGCTACAAAACATTCAGCTAATCAAAAGCAAGTCCAATCAAGTTGAACTCAAATCATCTCCTAAGAGTGATTCTAGGAATCTGTAGAGAGTGCAAACTGAAAATTTACAGGACTAAATCATTATTTCGAATTGATCTTCTTTGCTTATAAAGGCTAGGGGATAATCAAGAGAGGGAAGAGCAGTCACTAAACTGGTCTATAAAAAGATGGACAGAGAGAGGTCTGTTGACCAGTCTCAGTAATCAGACTTACTGGGAGATGCCTCAAGCTCTAAGTTTTAAAAATGTTCTATAACACATTCTGATATGAGTTTGGAATGAGCAGCCGGGGAAAGGATTTATAGAAAATAGTGGAACAGTGTTTCCCTCTTGACGTGGCCTACTATCTGTAGTATCCTTTGCACGATTAATCTGACTAGAACTAGACTCCATCCTACACTCGTAATCTGCTTTTCAGACTAGATATCCAGGAGTATCAGCATATAGAAGAGGGTGATCTGCGTTCTCTACTTTAGCACATCCTCTCCTCTGAGGAAAAGAACTGCCTCCTCTTTACTTTCGACATGACCTCTAAAAGTTCCTTCAAGAAGTATTTGAAGCAGGCTCTTAGGGACTTGATCTTCGCCTACGAGGATCAAAAGGAGTCTTCGAGGGAGAAGTAGCGACTTGTTCCTTTCTTAGTGGTGGGGATGAAGAGAGATATAGAGAGTAAGCAACGTGTGAACAAGGATGAGGTACAGAAGATGGTGGAAGTTCTGAAGAAGCACGTACAGTGCGAAGTCATTTACACCTCAGCACATAACTAGGAAGACGTTCTGGCTACCCTTCACTAAGTTTTTCATCTGGCAGACGATATCTACTTCCATGATCTTAATCTTAAGCTCAACAAAGAAATTATTAAAATTTTCTGTTTGACTTTTCTAAGCTTGGGAAAGACCTTGTGCATAAATAAAGTAATCAATAATAAGCTAATGCTCACAGGTGAACTTGAAAGTAAAATTTGAATGCTGTCATTTTAAGAATCTGATCTGAAATATACAACCGACGAACAAGCCAATTTTCAATCTCTATATCGAGTTTTGTAGTTTATAAATATCCTATTCCTAGCTTACTTTTCCACAGATAGTGATGATTATAATTGAAGTGAATTTCTTAGAAATAAAATAGAGTTTCCATTTGGAGTGATTATAATTTAAATAATGGAGCTCGAACCTAAATCCAAGTTTTCATTTCATCACACTCCATTATGATATCTTTATATAGCATCTATGACTAATTGAGTTGATAAAATGGAATTGAAATTTAATCTAACCACTAATGATGATAGTATGATAATATTAAGTCTGTGCCTGCTAGCGTGTTTGTTTGTCTATTATCACTTCTTCTTTTTCTTTTTGCCACCACCTCCCATGCCTCTCTTTCTGCCCTTGCCCTTCTCAGCTCTGATCTTGGCTGCCTCCTCCAGCTGCTGGATGAGCTGCTGCTTCTCGATCTCAGAGTCAAGCAGGAACTTGCGCCACTCCTCATCCAACTCCTGCTCTCTGAGTTCTCTGGTCTCCTCCTCCATGCGCTCCTGCTCCTTTCTGGATTGCTCCTCAAGGTATAAGTTACGGAGGCGCACGTCCTCGTCGAACATGAGTTTACGCTCACGCCACTCCCTCAATCGCTCTGCATCGTACTTGGCCTTGTTGCGCTTGAGGTTGTCCTGGATCTTGCGCACATCGTTAAGCGAGAAGTTGTTAAAGCCGAAGTCGAAGTCAATTAAGGTGTCATTGAAACGAGTGGCCTCCTCAAAGAGCTCTCCACACTTCTCGTCCATGTTGTTGTTTGCCAAGTTAAGAGACAGCATGTGCTTGTTCTTGTACAGACACTAGAAGTAATATTAGTAAGCGGATGAATGAGCTTACCTTAACGAAATCGTAGATTCCTTGCATGTCTTGACCGTCTTGAGTCAACTGGTTAGATTCTAGGTCAAGCACGCGGAGGGTAATGTTTTTCTTCAAACTTTTACCGAAAGCTCTTGCACTTTGTGGTCCGAGTAAATTACCTTCCAGCTCTAGCTTTCTGAGAGTCTTATTAGAAACGAGCATTTATGCCAGCACCACACCCTCTGGGTCCATGATTAAACTTTCAATCATTCTATTACCTTATGTGTATGATCTTCTTGCGAGCTAGATGGAGTGCAGTGAGTGTGTTATTGAAGGCAATATTCTGAGCAAGTATTCTGCATCTTGCAGGGCCTAGGTTAAGTCCAGCCAGAGTATACTCCTTGGGGGTGTTGTTAGTCTGGAGGTTCTTGAGCATGATAAGCATGCGTCCCTCCAGCTTGTTCATCTGCTCCTCCTCTTCCTTGCGCTTCTGAGCCATGTCCTTGGCCATCTTCTCCTTCTTCTCCTGCTCGAGTAGCTTGTCCTTCTGCTTCTTTCTCCTGTCTCTCTCCTCCTTCTCCTTCAGCAGTTTCATCTACACATAGCAAAGTAAGTAAGCAAGACAACATTAAATCAATTCACAAAAGAGCAGTTGCATTAAACTGAAACGAATTCGAGAAATTCATAGCGAATCAGCAAAGTGGGAGTATCAAGAAAAGGCTTAGATATTAAAGAGAATGGTATTATGATAATTATAGAGTGGGAAGGGGGCTTACCTCTTCTTCTTCAGCTCTCTTTTGGTTCTCCTTGGCTTGTCTGGCTGCTATGATATCAGTGGTCCTGGGATTCTTAGGCAGAATCTCTGCAGGAAATGAAAACTTGGATTTCAAATATATTTAATTACAAGGATAAATACTGTCACATATATGAATTCTGTGAAATATTTTGTTCTTAAATTATTCAAACTTATTGAAATTAATAGTCTAATAGATATTATCTACCCCTTCTGTCAATTAAGCAGAGGTTCTTCTTAGTCCAATTCCAATATAATAAAAAGTTAAAATGAATTCTTTATTCCTGATAAGGATCATTATCTCTGTTACTTGAATCTTTGTTATAATGTTTATTGAAGTATGTATTTTTATTTTGGCTCTTTGGAATATCTCCCTTGCTTCTTTTAGAGGAAGCAGAAGAAAGATTCTATCTTTTTTGTACATCCTCAAAATCTTCATAGTAAACTTGCTTTGCTCTTTACTTCTGTTCTGGCTGAGTAAAGTTCTAGATGTATTGCTTTTGCAAATTGATCTCCTTGGTAAATTTCTATTCTTTCCTTAGGTTGTGGTCGCACTATCGATTTATTGGGGCACACTCTAAATTCAAAGGGTGCTCTTTCTTTTGCTCCTCATTTATTGGGTCACCATCTTAAATGGTAGATTTGCCTAAACACTCAAAGAAGTGTGTGCTGTTCACCCAAAAAGGGGGCATCTCTAATTTGGGATAGCCACTGCACTAGCTTACACTTATTAAATTAAGTATAGTGTATTTATAAACTTGGATTGAGAGTAATGGGAAAAGTAACTCCCTCTGGCTCATTCCATTTTGGGATTTCTACCCTCTTGAAATCCCTTGTTATTTCAACATCGTAAGTTACTTCAACGCAGTTTCCTATCGTACTGGCTAAAGGTGTTCTGCAAATCTTAAGTCCTCAGAACGAAACGCCTTCCCAAATTTCTTATTTATATTCCTCAAACTATCGAATTTCCAAAATTTGTTCAGGCTTTTATCTTTTTTCTAGAAGTTTCAGTGCTACTGTTCTTACTTAAATTTTCTTTGCTCTAATAGTCAAGTAGAAGAGTAAGTAAATGTTCGTACTCATGATTCGAGGGATTTGAGCATACCCCAGCTTTAACAGCTGCCGGTATTTGTACCCTTGCATAACTTACTTGCTAGTGAAGGTTGTCCATTGGAGGCTCTACAGATTATTTATCTATGAAGTTTGCATATTAGCTTCGTCGAGGGAACATGCATATTCCTATTGTCTATAATTGTTCGAGATAGAATAAACTTTGTAATTAAGTTGGGGGTTAATATCGAATTATGTAGCTATGGGTTTAGCTTCATCAGTGGTATAATAGTTCCTCTCTAATTTAGATGTTATGTAATTAGTGCCTAGGCTTCTAAACCACCTCTTACTTGCATGGTATGCTTCTTCTCCAACTCCTACTGTGGCTGGAGAGGCGGCTTTGCTATGAATATTCTGTGGCTTATTTAGCTATTACTCTCTTCTTCATAAGTCCATCTACGTCATCAGTGGCCGAGGTAGATCTGAGTACTGCCTACAAAGAGTATCTAATGCGTATCTTCAAATCGCCCTTCCCTTTGAAATTTTTGTTCATTTAGAAACTGGCAGGGATTCTCTAACTTTAGCCAGAAGAATTGCTTCTTTATGGTTATGAAGCGCTGCTGGATTAATTCTCTGCTTCTATAATAAAGGGAGAAGGACTTTCACTTGGAAGTGTAAACTAGAAATTGAAGGTGTACTCCCCAATGGCTATAGACTAATGCTTGAAGTGTGCAAGCGCTTAAGTACTATCGAATATCAGAAAATGATTTCTGCAAGAGAGATCTTCTCGGTGAAGTCGTCTGAACTTAAAGCTTTCTTTGCCAATCAGCTTCAACTCTAAGATCTTTGCTGGTAGGCCCTCTTTCGGTCCTAGGGGCTTATTAATCAGTAGATGCACTGATCCCTAAATAGTTTCTCCTGGATAGTATACGTTTTAAGTAGTTTCCAAATATATAAAGCCATGTGAGAATGCAAGGTTTCTGGGGAACTAGCTAAAGTCTTATTTCTGCAAAGTGTTTCCCATTCTGACTCTGTATTTTATTAACAAATTTAAAGATAGATATATTCAACTTATATACAGATTAGGGTTATTAAGGGACTATCATGGAATTTTCTATGAAGAGATCTAATAATTTATCAATCACAAACTGCTTCTTCCACTTCTGATCAAAGTATCTTTGCAAGTATTTTTTCCTTATTTTTAAGATCAAGTACTATCTCATTATGAAGATTATGGTTGAGGTACAGTTAGCTACTGCTCTTTCTGGTAACCTAACTCTGCCCTTTTCCTATTAGTCACTACGTTTGAAGCTATAGTCAATAGGTTTAGACCAACTAAACTGAATCCAAAGAGCAGCCTGCCCATCTTAGTCTGCTTAGTCATGTAGTTCCTTTTAATTCCAGTGCTCACTAACATATATCCTCCGAAGGCTACTCCTCCCACGCAGATACTGGTCGTGAAGGGATTTAGCTTGATGGTGTTGTACTCATACCATGCTAATGGCTCGTGTCGCTTGTTATCTTCAGCCAACTCTTTAAGTGCTTCCTCCAGATCTAGTTTAAACTAATTCTACGAGTCTTTGATCCTCTGTTGCCTCTTTTATTCAAATTCTGAGAGTGGTTAAGCTTCTGAGGTTGCTCCTTATTGATTTTCGCTTTATGGATCACTCTTTGCAGCTTTCTTGGATTTTTGGAGTTCAAGATTATCTGCTAGGAAAGTTTGAAGGTCGTGCTGTGCATCATCTAACTCTCCAGGCTGAATGGGATTGATGGATCTGCTCTGTTCCGGGAGTTGGTCTTCTTTCATTTTATTAAAATTATAATCACCCTCTCCCAATAAAAATAATATTCTTATTAAATTAGAAAACTTAGTGTTTAAAATTACTTCACAACTCATTTACTCTCTCTCTGATAAAACGAAACTCAAAATTAGGAGGTCTCACTGTTCTGGTTTTGAGGCTTGGTGGCTCTAAAGCTATTTAGCTCTAACTCGTTTTAGTGTCTTCCTAAAATACACAATTTTTTCTAATTAGTTTTTCAGTCAATCATTGTTATTGATTCTATAAAAGATTGTAAAAATCAAACTGTGAAAATCATTAATTTTAAGTTTTAAAATGATGGATAAGAGTTCTCAGCCCACAACTAAGGGAGGCAAGTGGCAGACGATATGATCGAGATGCAGTTCACTATACCTACATACGGAGATCCAGATAAGGATATTGAAAACACCACTGACACCTCCAGATTAAATACCTCTACTATCAATTAATAAAGTTCATAAGCAAATATTAAATAACTTATTTTAAGGCGAATAAGAGTGATATTAGTGAGGAGCAAGAATATGTACAGAGACAAGTAATCTACGATCCAATTTCATCCAAGCACGGAGGGCGCAACCTTTCCTGCTTCGATAAATGCTTGAGATCACTAAATATTGAGACTTTGAGTGGCTTGGAGGACGGACCGATCTCTCAAAGAGATAGCCCTACTCTTATGCGTCAAATGGAATAAATGAAGTCACTCACTCGTTGCATGTCCATAACTCTTATAAATTGTAACTTGCGCATTATGAAAACTTAATTAAATTTTACACACTCTGCTTGTACTAAGCGTACTCTACTTGATAACAAGAATTCAGAGTTTGTGGAATTAAAGACTACAAGGATTAGAACAAGCAGAATATGGTAGGCAGTCAGGCATTCCTTATACTAACATTGAGATTCTCCACTACTTCACCATTATACACGCAGTGACATGCGTTGCCATAAACTTAATCCACTTATCGATTATTCATTGTAACATTTGTAATTGTTATCTAGCATAGTTTTCAAAATGGTGAAGAAGAGTTTGTACATTCAAAACCCCATAATATGATAAGAAAGTGAAAATAAGTTGTGTATAATTAATTTCTTTATTAATACTTATAATCATGCGAGTCAAACGCGAAATTACTCAAAAATAACTACATGATCCATC
>JAJKFJ010020907.1:0-40724 GCA_027382625.1 Tetmemena sp. SeJ-2015
TTTAATTTTTTTAAATTTTAAAAAAAAGAAAATTGAATTAATTTTTGATTTAATTTAACAATCTCCTAATTTTCATTAAATTCCTACCTATAATTAGCACCAACCTCGTTTTTGGAATTAGCGGATTCCTCCAATTAAACCTCGCTTTATAAGAATAAGCCTATGGGGTGATTAATTCAGCCAATATAATCACTTCAGTAATTAAATTACAATCAAACTTGCTCTTGCTAGTTAAATTAGGAATGCTTTTTACTTCACCTCTAGATGGTTTAAAAGAAATTTAAGATTCGATTTTGTAAAGGTGGCAGACTTTTTTGGTAGAGATTTGTGTCTTTTACTATCATTTTAGAGTGTCCTCAATTCTTGAATTGCGTTTTCATAATTGAAATCGATTGTCTGGGCAAGATGGTTATTTGACTTATCTAATAAATACATATATCGATAAGTGAGGCTTGAATGTTATAATTAGACTATTGGTTGAGACCTGAAGAGTTCGATCCAATCCCGCAGCTGTTGCAAGAAAAGAACTTTAGCAGCGCATCTACTGAGGACTGAGAGCTCATTTATCTTTGATTGCTTCCATAAGTTACTTAGCTATTAAAAATTAAGAAATAATAGTATTTTAATATATTTGGCTGGTTTATGACAAGCGTACGTTTTTATTTCTTTATATTGATTTAAATAAATTCTTCAATACTCTGAACCTCTTGCTTAGGAATTTAGTTCTAAGTCTTTGAGTAGTCCACAATCGACTTTTTGTTCCTTGGTTCCAAGGATAGAGTTGTTACAAAGCTCACGTGGGTTCTTTTTAAATTTTCCAACTATTTTTTCAATTAAAAATAAATTTGCTTACCTCTTCATAAACTTAATTATATTTCTAAAAGAAGTCTCTGCTTCTCAGATCTTTCAAAAATCTCTAATTTTGCAATGATAGTTCCTCTACCTCTTCTGAAAGTCTCTTGAGATTTTCTTCAAGGGCCTGCCTCTGAATTAGCACCTCCCCTATTTAAGACTTCTTTATATCCTCTTCTCTCTCAGAATATTTTAGCTTAGTTTGCAAAAGTTCTATACAAAAGAATATAAAATATCTTCAGTCATTTCATCATTTCTAAAGTTATAAAGCATGAAGTTGTAATCTTACCTTTATTTTTCGATAATTAATAGTCTTTTTAGCTGAAATATTTATATCCTCATAGTGTCAATGGTTTAAAACGAACTGACTAGATTTTCTAAGGCTTAAGGATTTCCAGAGTAAAAGTTATTGAGCATTAAGTTAATCCATTTCTCTAGCTCTTGAATTTTCTCTTTGTACTTTTCATTTTCAAGCCTTTAAAAGTTCGATTCCTAATTAAGCTCTTTTATGATTTCTGCCATTCCTAAGCGAACATTAGCAAGAGATATTTACTTTTGCACTCTTCTTGATAGTTCATAGCTATGCCACTACTGTGCGTCTGAGCTTTCATTACTTTAATTATTTAACGAAATAATGCCATATTCATGTCATAGATTAAAGATAGAATAAATACTATAATAGTCGAATCATTTTTGAGAGATATTTGCTAAATACTGCCTTATATAAGTGGATGATGTCTTGTTACTAAACTTATTATTATTGTCTGGTTCCTCTTCTGCAAGTATCATATCTACGAATACCATCTCCACTGAAGGTAATCCCTGCTTCTCTCTTGCTCCATTAATCATAGCCCCTCCTTTTTCAACCTCCCTCGTCAAAATACAAGCTTCTATTTCGTTATCAGTCTCTGCTTTCCCGACTGGATCACTAAGTTCAAAGGTATCTATTATCACGTTTGGATTAACCTTTTGGCAAAAGTCATGAACAGATTTTTAGCGATTTTCAAAGCTCTCTAAGAATTCAGCATATGCTTTTTTCTTAAGAAGGGAATCGCCAGTAACTCCAACTAGCATCCTATTTTAAGTATTAAGTAAAGCCTAAGTCAATAGAAGTTTATGTCCGAGATGCATGTGATCAAATGTTCCCCCTAAGCAAACTGCTTTATATTTGAAAAAGTCCAAATTCTAACTGTTCTCAATCGGATCTTCAAAGAAATTTGTTCTGATAAATTGCACGTTTTCAAATCTTTTCTAAGCTGGAACAACTATATCATTGATCCTCACGATCTGCAAAGAAGCAGGGCTATTATGTAATGTATTCCTTGCAGAAATGTCTTATTAAATTTCTTCATCTTCTTCATTGTATATCAATAACTGTAATGGTTTAAAACACGTAAAGCTTACGGAGATATCTTTGTTGCAGACGATTTAACTTTGAGTTTTGAAAACTTAAGGCATCACAACGTCAAAGTTCTTAAGGGGCAGATTTTTTAATGCTCTGGCTCTAGCTATATATGCAGTGTTATTGTAAGATATTGAATTACCAAGTTAAAATAAAATACAGCAGTTATAGCTATTGATAAGGATTCTTTGAATGAAAGATAAGTAATCTCAAGTTGATCTTCAAACTTAATTTCAACAGTCAGACTTTTATTCACTCTTTCCAGGATGTAGAAGAGAAGGCACTTTATCTTCTTCATATTTTCAGAATGCAGTTTGGCCTTCGTCATTCTTAATATGTAGAGAGCATGATCATGATATTCTCCAATTAAATTGTCATCGTGAGGCTGCTATATTACTTCCTCTGATGAGAAATAACTGTTCTAGTTGTGAGTATCTTCTTGTGTCTTTACCTCTTCTGGTAGGTTTGTATTTTGTGCTTATTCCATTGATTTGATTAAGATAGATTTAATTATATTATTGCAATCTATCCATTTTGCGAGATAATTATAAGATTTGGGTAATTAATCTGAAATGGATGCGCATTTTGTTTCACTGTGATTTCTTATAGATGTGGTAGCCCCAAAGGATACTCCATATCCATCCTATGATGAGCCAGCAAGTAATCAGCTGCAGGAAGCCTACAAGTAATGTAGCAGAGCTGAAGCCACCGGTTCCAATGCAAGCTGAGATCATTGTGCCCCATCCTGGAAGAATAATGTTCAGGATAAATAGAATGATGTGAGCAGGTTTTGCAACTTTGCGTGTAGTCTTATTTTGGCAATCGTCAAACATTCTCCTTTAAATTTATAATTAAATTTCTCAAGTTAATAATTTAATATAAAAGAGTCTCTCGAACAGCAGCAAGCAATTAGCATAGATAATAAGATCCCTAAAATAGCCACTATAACTTATGGGAAATACTATTTGCTGTGAAAATCGTATTTAGTTATAATTGTTCAATTAATCCTAAAAGCCTCAAAAGGAGTCAGAGTTAATTTGAGCCTGCTGACATCAATTACAGCACCATGCTAACTAAAAACTCAATAAGGTCGATAAATTATCTAAATGGTTCGCAAATACTGTTTGGAAAAGGAGACAATTTAAACTCGATAAATTCATAAGGCCAAGATGATGAGTCTACTCCAAAAGATGAATAATAGGAACTCATATCAGTGAGGCATAAATAGATAGAGTAGGAGTAGATGAATTCACTCGGAGACTTAGATAAAAGTGTGGATACATTTGGATACCTCAATCTTTGCTTGAGAAGAGGAGCCCTGAGTGAGTACAATGAAAATACTCCTGACTCCTTAAGGAGATAAAGACACTCTTAACCTTAAATTAGGAATATGAGCTTCTAGAACTCCAAAATCAAGTAACATTAAAGCGACTTTAATAAAATTAATTTTGATCGACTATTTCTGCATTAGAGTTAACTTGTGATATTAATTTATTTCTTCCAAGCTCCACTCAAATATTAGCTTGTTCAAAAAAATGATTTCGTGAAAGAGGATTCCTCAGTCTCATAATCAGAAGATTTTTCTAGTTAGAGTGCCAATATTAAACTAGAGGGAGATTCATCTTCAAGTTCTTCCTTTAATAGCAATAACTCTGATAATGAAGCTGGTGGTGAAAAAAGCAATTAAAAAAATTATGTGGTCTAAGATGATAATGAAGAAGAGTCACAAGAATGCAATAGCTTTAAATCTAAAAACCTAAGTTCAATTTTTAGACACAAGTAAACCTCTGAAACATATTCAGATTTGGATTAGGCAATCTATGAGGAGACTATCACTCCTCTAGATGTCTCAAGTTATTATAATCCTCCTTAAATTGATGAAGCAAGACTAAAGAATTGTAAAAAAATCTTTATAATGAATCTTTTAATTAACAATTAAAGGGACTGCAACTGATATATGCAGGTGAGGATACAAATGATTCAGACTTATCGGCAGAAAAATCTCCCTTCTCTTCAAAAATATTGCAACCTTCTCAATCTAGCAAAAGGAAGAGTCTCTTCTATTAAAAGGCCTTTTTTGATGATCTTTTATTTTATCTTAATGAAAATAGCTTATAACTTGAAATTAACAAGTAGCGCAATAGAAATAGCATCTTAAGTAAGCAGTGAACTTTCATTAGCAATTATCATCACAGATAACAATTGATTGTCTTTACTGAAGATGAATAACCTTTAAATTAATTAGTTCGCTATAAATTCAGATATAAGGCTAACACTTGTGAGTTACACTTTTGAAGAAGAGTTTAAGAATTAAGTGAAATAAAATTTATTTAAGATTGATTTGCATCATTTGAGTATGTCAAGAGTAAGCACACCATTCTTTATATCTTAACCCTCTCTAGTACTACGACAGCGTTCACCTCGCCAGCGACCAGAAGGACTTGCTAATTTCTCAACTGAAGGCTGAGATTTTCGAGATTCAGCAAAGAGATAAGGACTATTTGGCCCTTAGAGATCAACTCCACAACATTCAGTCCAAGTACAGACATCTCCAAGATGAAAAATTGCTCCAAGACAACGATCACAGAGCAAAGCACGACAGCAACTCAATTTCAATCATGGGTCTGAAAAAGGAAATTGACGACTTGAGATTCATGCTCAACGAGAAGGCCAGACTCAATAATGACTATCAGGCAGAGATTGCAGCAAACAGAGACTAGATCAACAGAAGAGAGGGGGACATCACCTCAACTCAGAGAGACCTTGCTCACAAGTCAGATCAGGGCTATCAACTAAGAAAGGATATTGACAATCTTAGCTATGAAGCACAGAAGCTCAAGGAAGAAAAGCTGAAGGACGGATGAGATCGCAAGACTCAGAGAACTCTCGCAGTACAGAGAAAGAGAAAATGGAGACCAAGCTCAAAGACTGAGAGCCGTAGACTATGATGTGCTAAAGGCCAACGAGAGAGGAACTGAGCTCGCAAAACTTGCCGAGTCAAAGGAGTTCGATCTCAGAAGAACTTCTGAGGCTTTGGATGGAGCTCAAGCTGAACTAGCAAGACTAAAGGACGACTCCCAGAGACTCTAGGGAGACAATCTTGGGTCTCAAAGAACTTTCGACAGATTGACCGAGGAGAAGATCGCTCTATTGAGATAGAGAGACTAGGAACTCCAAAGAAACAGAGAACTTAGCGCTCTCCTCTTTGATCTAGACTCCAAGAACAGATAGAGAGATGACCAACTCTTGGTGCTAAGAAAGGAGAATGATGATGTCAAGTTTAGCAATTCATCCATACTTGAGAGAAATGCTGATAGAGCAGAGATAGCAGCTAAAAAATACATTTATGTCTAAACTATTTAATTTTAAGGATGAAAGCAGCACTCTAATAACACATAGCAGTTTTAGAGCAATAAAACAAGGATTTGAACAGAGAACTTGAGAGCTTTGTACAGACCGATGAGTAGATCAGAACCACTCTCAATAGAAGAGATAGAGTTGTTGAGTTAAGACACAAGACTGAGACCGAGCTCTAGAGATCTATGTACGATCTCGAGAGATCATCTCCAACTAGAAGATATAGATGAATATACTTTGTGAAGTGATTATATTATTTGTCACTCTTGTGCTTTGTTAAAGTCTCAAAGCAATTTTCAAACGTTTGTTATCTAAAATTGTAAACATTATAACTCTTATCATCACTCCATTTAAGAGTATTAAAATCAATCTTGTCAAATTTAAAGCACAATTATAAGTCATTTAAGACAAGAATTCATCACCTTATCAAAATTTCTAAGACTAAATTGTTCAACAAGGAATTTGAAAAACCTTTTTTGAATAACATCAATTCAATCTTAGTCTATTTTTGTATCTAAGATGTTATCGATAAAGATTCCATAGAAATTGCTGCCATCTGAGAAAGTATACTTGCCTTTCCCATTAAACATATCGTTCTGAAAAAGGCCTTCATACAAGCTATTATCTCTTTTATCGTAAAACCTTCCAAAGCCCTCTCTTTTCCCATTAACAAAGCTGCCTTTATAATCATTTCCATTTTAGTAAATTATCTAACCCCCTTTCCCATGAGGTAGCAAATCTTTAAAATCTCCCTCGTATTTTGACCCATCAGGGAACTTTGTGGATCCATATGTTAAATTATCTTAGACAAAAGTGCATTTAATGACAACTTGCTATGCTCCATGAATAGTAAGCGTGCAATGTTCTCCATGCTTTTTGTCATTCAGAAAAGTTCCTTCGAATGTTTGACCCTTTACTAGATCTTATAACTCTCCCTTCCCATTCTTTTTATTATCTACAAATTTTCCATCATACTCCTCCACTCCTTCTATAATTTGAGAACCATAGCCATCTTTGGCATCATTTTGAAAGTCCCCTACGTATTAGGAATCATCTATCAATGATTTAAGCACTCCTTTTCCTTCTCTCTTCCCATTATTAAACTCCCCTTCATATGATTACTTCATGCCATAGACATAGATGCCTTGTCCAAAGAATCTTCCATCTTTGAACTCTCCCTCATAGTAATCACCTTTTTTCAAAAGCAGTTTCCCCTTGCCATGGAAAGTGTTATCTTTGAATTCTCCAATGTATTTATCTCCGTTTCCTAATTAAATACATCCTTTTCCTTCCTTCTGATCTTTCACGAAGAAACCTTTGTAAAATTATTGGCTCTAGCTCTCTCCCTCATCTTAATTATCTCCTAATTTATATAAACCTAGTCCGTGTTTAAGCCCATTCTTAAAATTTCCAATGTAGAAATCTCCATTGTTTAGCTGATAAGCTCCGAATCCATGAAACTCCTTTCCATTCAATTCACCAACAACAAATAAGTTATTAATGAAAAAGAAGAAGGAGAAATAGAGGAATAGAAAATTATAGAAATCAAATTGTAACTGGTCTCTTAACTTTCCAAGCTCTTTGATTATTGAGAAACAAAAATATACTACGAATGCATTAATTATCCTTGGCAAGCTTGTACAGTAGAGTGTAAATGATGGAGTAAACGATGTCGAACGCTATCAAGTAAAGAAATTAGGAAGCAGCTAACGTCAGAGAAAATAACAAGCTATACTTCTAGTAGTCTATTTGTATCTCAGTCCTTGTAGTATAGGTGGTACTAAAGAATAGTGACAAAATAGTCGTGCTTGATGCCACAAAGAACAATAGCCTTTGCTATTTACCTGACTTTTGCTTAATTTCTTTCCTATATGAAATTTATTTGCTACAAAAATTCTTACAGCTTCTTAATAACTTCTAGACTTCCTTTGGAGTTTGAAATAATTTTGCCAACACTAATGCTTATCATTCGAGCTGTAGTATATAAAACAGCATAGCTAGTCATGGCAGATAGTAGCCCAATATAGAGACAATTTATTATCTTAAAAGTGCTTTCCTCTTCGAAATTGAACTTAATCTTTGCAACATGAAAACCTAAGACAACCAAGGCTTAATTAAATTCAAGAGATATCAGTATTAGGGTAGCTCTAACCCATCTAGGAAGTAGTCTCATATAATAGCGCCAAGTATTCATAACAGGATTGCTTTATTTGAAGAAAGAGAAAGCTTTGCGAATGAATGATCTAGGTTTAAATCTTCCTTTGTTCTTTGGTTCTAACCCCTGAAAAGATGAGTTATTCTCTTACGTCCTTTAAACACTCTCATAGTATTCTATATTATCATCTTGTTACTTATCCTAATTCTAGAACATCATATTATCCCCATTTTTGATAAAGGATCCTTCTTAAAGTGGAGATTAGTTGGCAAATTGGGTATTAGTTATTACTTTGTTATTATCAGAATCGTGCAAAGGATCATCATTCTCAACTTAAAGTTAGTTCATGAAATTGTTGACCCTAGCTGATTTGCGGTTAACTTCTTTTACATTGATTAACTCCGATTATTTTTAGCTAATAACTGCTTGTCTTCTATCTATGGTAGTCTTTCCATGGATGTCAAAGGAGACCATATGATTATCATTGATGGAATTAACTGTGAATATGAGATCGTTATCGTTGCTTGAGCTTATGATATTTTTATTGCCCATGACCACTGATTAAGATAGGTTTAAATTGCGAGAGGTTGTATTTTAGTCAACTGAGGCCGACATGTTATTCTCGTTTTTCCTTGCCTCTTTTAACCTCTTTTTATAAGTTGCGTCTTTACTGATGAGGAAGTTTAGAAAGATCCCGAAACACAGAAATGTCGCTATTTAACTTAGAAATCCGATAGAAGTCTAAACAAAGATTATGAAAAGAAGTGGGATACAAAATAGATGTAAGTGGGGGAATAGCCATTCTGATTGTTGTTAGCTTAACTAATCAGAAAGCTCTCATCAATCTAATCACTCGATGACATTAATTCAAATTATTAATTTTAAATCATCAAAATATTTAGATGGTTGGTATATTTTAATTCTTTCCAAATTCAGAGGCACTTAATTCAATTGCTAGTAAGTTAAATAATGATCAAATTTAGGTCAAAAGCTGAGAAAACTCAGAAGAGAAATCGTGTGATTTATAAATTTGAGATTCAAACTGGAATTCCTTCTCTTGGATATATTTTCTCATGTCTAGCTTTTTAAAATTTCTAAGATAGTTGGGATACTTTTGCGAGTTTTTACTTGCCTAAATCTATTATCTGTATACTTTAAAATACTGAAAAGTTTCTAATGATAAAATCTTCTTAATTAAGTAAAATATTTGTTCAAATTTATTTATTTCTGTATTTTTCTTGTTATAGGTCATTGATTTAAGGTACACTTTCGTAGGAATCATTGTATTAATTTACATTTTGATTTTGAAGAGTTTTGTAATCAAAAAGTGGCTTCCTTTGTTACGTCTTTTGAGAAAGTATCAATCTCTACCTTCTTAGAGCCAACGATCTGTAATTGCAAACATTCTGTGCTACTTTTATTTTCAAATTAAAAATTAATAATTATATTAAATGCTTCACTCCTATTGATTTCTTCAATTTGAGTTTAAAGAGCATGGTGATTTCTGCTCATTTACTAGCTCTAAGGGTAATATACGTGGTTGAGCATCTATAGTCTCTCTGAATGTTGATTAATTCTCAGAGAGAGAATCTAGAATTTCTCTCCTGGTAACTTTATCCTAAAAAGAGAAGCCCTTTTAGTGCAGCAGGCTCCTATCATTTCTAGAGTACCAGTCACTAATGCTATCCAAAGTTTAATTCTGAGTTTAAAAGCAAATTAAAATAAAAGTGAAGAAATGAGTTTCATAGTTTAAAGTCTTTTAATGCACCTACTTGCAAAATAAAAGATTTAATATAGAAGATGTTTTGCTATTCCTTTAATTCCCATTATTTGAAGATGAGGAGTATCTAAATATCTTGGCTTTGAGTTTATCTATTTTGTTTTAGTTTTGTTTGAGAGTTTTAACTGGGACTTTTTAATCTCTTTCTTCCGATTTTAAAATGTTCTCTGAACTATTTAATGGGATTTATTTACATTAAATCATCTACAATTGTTTATAACTTAAACAATTTGTATTAATTATAACCTATTTTCCAGCCATTTGACCATTTTGAGAGGCGAATTAAACATAATTAGTTGACTTGGACTGATTATCAAATGGATTGGTTTTGTTCTTCCTGAAGATTGTTCTGAACTTATTTTAGTGGACAGATGTGATAAGCCTGCTCTACTGCGACTTGCTCAAATTTTAATGAAGTTCTTGCAGGAAATCTTGAGAAATGTACTGCTTTTTTGAGTCACTTTTTGAATTTATATCCTCCTCTTACCATTTCTTTATATTTGTATGACTCTCGTTGTTCAAAGGATTTTAAAAATATTGTGTTAGTAAAAAGATGAGGTGCATTTAATTTAATTGTGAAATAAATTAGTGCAAAAAAATATTTTAATATTTTTTTTTAAATAATGACAGATTTAGTGAGGAGTAATTTAGACTTTGAGATATTTCTGGCAAGGGTTTATCTCTATCCTTTCGATAACTTGTGGTAGATATTCTATTCTGAGCAAGTTAACTCTATCTCTTTTAAAATACTTATAAATTAAGATTTTATAGACTAGGATTTCTCAACCTGAGTTTCTGAGTTTGTGCCCGAGTATTGATTCTGATATTGCTTATTGTTTATAAATCGCGCTGAACGGATAGTTACTTTTAAAAGTCAAAACTTTGATTTACTTTTTAAACTTGGCTACTATGAAAAATAAAAAGTATAATTATCCGATTTCTAATTAAAGAAAGAGATAAATATCCTTCTGAAGAATTTAAAAGTTTAAACTAATTCGATAATTGAAGTTTAAAAATTTAAGAAGAAATTGATATATCATATTTGCATATAATTTACTACTAGCTTAATGAAAATTCCTAGCAATCCTCCTCTTTTATAGAAGAGAGTTTATTTTTATCAGATTTTGGTTATTTGAGATTGGATGCTGAAACTCACTTGGCTTTAAAGCACTGAACCCCGGAGATTATAATCTCTTCGGCTAGTCAACTTATCTTTTCTAAATAATGTGATCGTTCATGTTGTAAAACGTATAGAATATTTTCAATCTAAGCCACTAGTTTCTATATTTAATTTCATGAAACGCAAATACAAACCTTATTGATTAAAAATGGGATTAGCAGCTGTAAAATTAGGGTTATTCTATCTAGGACTTCTTTTGAACGTCTTATAAAGCTAAACTCTATTATTCTTGATTGCCGAAGTTATCTTAATTGGATTAGACATGGCCTTGAGAGTGGAGAGTATGTCTTTATTACTCTGCAGATGTGATTTGGCAGAGAACCTCTCATAAAAATAATTTAAGTGTGGTGGTCGTCGTAGTGAGGCTGGAGAGCGTGGAGAGTTTCTTGATTGCTGAGTATCCCAGACTCTGTAGTGTTGTTGGCATGATACCTATCTAGATCTCTTGAAGTAATCTGAGCTAGATTCTGCTGATAAGGGTTGTTGGTAAGTTGGTACTCTTGAGGATCTATTTTGATGTTGATTATGTCTGACTGTGGTGGCTAGAGATGAGATTGAAGTGTTTCACTCGTGTTTTGGTGCTCTGTCAAGTTCATGTTAGCGTTCCTTGTGTAGGATTTGATTTTGTTCTGGGCTGAGGGCTGATTGGATCTCTTATAAAAAATAGAAATTCTTTTGAGAGTGAGAGATGAAGGTATGAATGCTGTGAGTTTCTCATTGGGAGAGTTTTGAAAGGGACTTATTGGTATCAATGCTCTTTATGTTTGGCATCACCAAGTCAAAGTACTTATTGTGCTTGGCTGTCAACTTTGGATTCATTCTGTTCGATTTAAACTTGTTACCGTTCAACTTATCCTAATTACGTTTTAACAAAGATAAAGGCAAGATTCATGAATGTTGATAAAATTAATGCTAGTTTATAAAGGCATAAAGTTTTTGAAGTGATATTTGTTATCTTTGATCTGAAATTAAAATGTGAACAATAAAATCTTTAATTTTATTAATTATGATTAAAAAAATTGAACTCAAAGATCAAGATATAAGTTGATTTAGTAAATTTGGATTCTTATTGAATTTAATTGTTCTTTAAATGAAATCATTGTGTAGAATTACTAGGTGATATCAATTTAGCAGGGTTAGAATGACCTTTTGAATCCACGGGTGTTGATGAGCGAAGTATTTGACAATCTCGAAGGAGTTATAGTATTAGTGAGGGACTGCTGGATAACTAACCCGTCCGAATCTTGATCGTAGGGATTTTTACTGAAGCTCTCGAATCGTTATTTTCGTGGCTTTTTAAGTGCCATTGTGGTCCCTATCATATTCATAAGAATATTATTAAAATTATATTAACACACTTTTAAATGTTTCTAGATTTCATCAAACGGCCCAAAAAAGAGGCAGAAATACTCCCATTTGAAACATCACTAGTCAGGAATAAGAAAGGGAAGATAGTCTCCATAGATTTCAAATTCGAAGAAGCTATTCAAAAACTAGGCAAAATACAAACTGCAGTTTACAACAATTTAGTAAAAGAAGATAAATTTAATTAATTAAGGTTGATTGACATCACCGACAAGAAATAGATTAAGCTTCTGCAATTCGAAGGAGGATATTATGAGGGTGAATTGATTTGCTTTGTTGAATATGCATGGAAATATAATAATTATAATTAGGTAAGTTTTTGAGAAGAGAATTCTCAAGGGTAGGGGATAAGGTCGATTTCAGGAACTCTAATCTTGTGAGGTACGAATTCCTTCTTGTTTTGGGTGTCGAAGTGCTGTGGGAAGGCCTTAGTTCTCACAGGTTCAACAAATGGTTTACTAGTTGTGGGTCTGTTTGCAAGTCTGAATGGCTTATACTCCTTTTGATTAGTGGTTTCGAATTCAAACTGCTGAGGCTGGTAATGATTCACTCTAAGAAAAGTTTTAAACACTCTAATAATAACATACCTTAAGGTTGAGGAGGTCTTTCCAAGCTGAGCAATCAATTCTTGATGCCTCTTAAGTTCCTTCATTTGTTCCTCAGTGAAATTCTTAGCATAAGAGGAGTTTCCTTTGAAAGGTAGGGAGTAGTAGGGGAATTGAGGATGACGCTCATGGTAAATGTCCTTGTGGCCATTGTTCCAGTTAGGGAATCCAGCTGCATAGGAACTGGACTGTTGGCATGGCGCATCACTTTTCTCAGCTTATCTCTTTTCCTTCTTTCCTGGCAGTACTTAGAAAGTTTGATATGACACTTTGTTAGTAGTCGAGAGTTCCATCTTATGAGGATTGATAATTTTATGCTCTTTCTCTGGGTTGAATGAACATAAAATGTATGTTTTTGAATGCCTCTTTCTGAGGTAAGACTGGAGTCTGTTCATTCTTTTGGTGATATTCCTTTTGGTAGTTGGATATCATCATTTTGGGATAGGGATATTTGATGAATCTGTCAGAGCATCTAGTTCTTCTGCCTAAGGATTAACTGCCCATTGATTCTATAAATTCTTAGTGGGAATTAGTATTACGGGTTCCTGAGAAACCACTAGCGAAGGTTCTCATAGCTAGGTTGTTTTCGGAAGACTGGTTGATTTATCCACCTTAGAGCATAGGATTTTGAGGGCCGTTATATTGGCCGAATCTAAAAACTTAGAGAGGATAAATCCTTACTTTCTTAGGTCATAAGTTGTTGAGTTTTAATTGACTCCGCCACGTGTTGTGCTCATTCATACAAATATATGCAACAAATCGAAAAATACTTTGCTGTTAGGGAAATCAGTATTCTAAGAAATTTACTTTTTTAAAAAAAAATAAAAATAAATAAATAAGAAAGTCATCATAAGATTCTTAAATAAATTTTCAGAGTTCTAAAAGTAAAATGTACTCTTCCTGATTCCATATTTAATGAATTATATAAGTGTGATTAAAGCTTTTTTTTTAAATTGAATTGATTTATTAAGTTTCTCTTCATATTAAACTGGATTATACTTATTATAGTGATTGATCTAAGTAAATAGATAAAGGATATGTTAATCTTGAGGAGTTTTACTTTTTAGTCTCTGGTGTGAACTCATTATACTTCTGCCCAAGTGTTGCTCTTCTGGGAGTGAGCATCTGATTTTAAGCAGACTTTTTGAATTGACTATTCTTTGAGTGGTCTACGAAAGCCTGAGAGTACATGGATTGGAAAGGGTTCTCATTTCTCTCGTTCTTAAAAGCGTCATTAGCTGATTTCCTCAAAGAGTTAGCTCTCGCTGCCATTTTAATATCGAAATAAGTTTTATTTCAAACACCATCCTCTAATTCTCTTTTAATAAACAATCAACAATAAGAAAAATCAATGAGAACAATATATTCATAATTCAAGAAAGAAATTGTTTCAATGGCCACCATTTTTAAACTAGGATAAATTTTTGTTCATTTATATAAAGTTATAAAAATATAGACATTCTATTTCGATTTAGCAATTTTAAAAAGAATTGACAAAATTTTTCCTTGGGAAAAAAAATTTTTCTAATTTTTGAAAACTTATTAGAAAAAAAAATATCAAATTATAAAAAATAAAAAAAAAGGAAAAAGAAAAATTGAAGTTTGTAAGATAATCAGGTGGGGGGTTTACTTTCAAAAAAAATATATGCTGCTTCTTTCCTATTCTACTTCTTTTTAATAGTTAATTTTCAAAAATGCAAAATTTAATCTTTAAAGATGTAATCAACTTTTTAGATACATTTAATAAATTCTAATTATCAGAAAAAAATATTTTTACAAAATCACAAAAATAGTCTTAATAAATGTTTTCTACCCTAAATTTTCCTAAAACTGAGCTCAATAAAGATCTATACAAAGGCAACATAAATATTTTTTTTTATTTTTTAAAAAAATAGTTTATTTAACTTAAGAACTTGCAAAGTTTAGTTTTATAACAATTAGTTTTGATTAAGCAATTACTTTAACTTAATTAATCATGGACTTATTTAAAAATTTTGGATATTTTATATTAAGGAGGAGAGTACCCAAAATAAATATCAGAGAGTGTTGTGTAAACCTAACAGAAGATCATATAACTGAAATAATTATACAATTCTTTTATTTAGATATAAATATTAGATCTTCTCTGTAATTTAATATTTGAATTATGCACAAATCATAATTAGAAAATGAAGAACAAAAATTTAGCTAGAAGTAATATCAATTAAATTCCCATTTCTTAATCATGAACCTCAAGAAATTTATAAATTAAAAATTTAATCACTCATAATAAAGCACAGTGAACATTAAGAGCAAGGAAGCTTTTCGACAATTTAAATTTGGTTGTTTTAACCTGCAAGTTTTTTTTGTACAAAATGAATTTTTCTAAATTTTCATAAGAAAAGGGATTAATTTTAGGCATAAAATTAATAAAATGCTACAAATGAGTCTCTTAAATTTAGATAATTATCATAATTAGATAAAGTTAAAATCGAATCTTATCCAATTTTAACTTAATTAGCCAACATAAAAATATTGTTAATTGAAATAATAGACATATTTGTGAATTTCGATGTCGATAATGAAGGAAAGATCTATGAAATAGAGATGCTTGCTGGTATGCTAATGTCCATGAATTGTGATGTGACGGCTTAATAGCTAAAAGATTTGTTCTTTAAGCTGTTCGGTTAAAAAATTACTGAGGACACCTCCTTCACACTAATTTAATTCGCAAGAATGGTTGATAATTTCATTTAAGAAGCAGACCCTGTGGACGGAGTCATCTCAACTATACAAGAATAATATGATTCAAAATCCACTGGCAAGTGCACATATCAACAATTAGTAGCCTTCATGGAGGAATATAATTACCTAGATGCTATTTTAAATTTAAGCTGATCCAGAGTCTTGCTTGAAAATTATATCAGAGTTCAAATAAAGTGACGATACTGTGGAATATGCTTATTAAAATTCCATAAATAACGAATATATTTTAAATATAAAAATGAGACTTCACCTATTAGTATAAATAAATTTTAAAGTAGAAATAGAAAAGTAAAAATTATCACTTATCTTTACTCTTTTTCTAATAAAAATATTTTTAAATTATCCCCCAGCTCTTTAATTAATTTTTAATCAAAGCTTTACATTTTTAAACTATAATGCTAAAGCTATGAGGAAACTAATTTAGTGAGTGATCTTTATTTAACTGGAATTAACTTTTAATATGAGTAAAGATAAAATTTTAAAGAAGAATCAAACTTGCTAAACTTTAGTAACTGTCTTTGTTGAGCCATCTACAAGGACATACATCTTTTTAATGATCTTTTGTTTCTTGCCATTCATTTCGATTGTCTCCACGACTACGCTGCTCTGAACAGAATCGCTTGGCTTATCAGGATCATTTTCCATATCGAATTCTTCATTACCCTTCTCCTCTTCAGTCATATCTTAGGCAGTGCCACCACCGATGTCACTACCAAGTAGATCAACCGTTGCCTTACTAGCAGCTGCCTTTACTCCACCAGGTCCTGTTGTAGTCTACTTTTTAACGCCTGAATTCAAGGCAGTCACAGGTTTTACTTTGTTGTTAACTGTTGTCTTAAATTTCTCAATTCCACTTACGGCGGCAGCTTTCTTAACAGGGGCTGCGGTTTTCTGAGGACTCATTGAACTTTAGTTATTAAAGCCCATCGAAGAAGATGGCTTGGAGCCTGCTTTCTTCTCTTCAACTGCCTTTTTGAAAGGAGAAGTTGAATCACGAGCGGGAGAATAAATAAAATAGAACCCTCAGGTGAAAAAGTTGCTCTTGAGGTACCTGATGACTATCCAATGCTAATTTGCTTAGAAGGCGCAGAAGAAGCTGCAGTACTTTGCTTTGAAAGAGCAGCTGTACTTGGTCTATTGCTGGCAGCAGCTCCTGTTTACTATCTCTGTGTACCTGTAGTAGCCTATAAAGGCTTCATATTTTCTAGTAATTAAATTGATTAAAGGTTTTCAAATATTTGGAGGGACATCTGATTTTCTCTAAGCAGCAGTAGTGGGTCTAGTAGAAGTTGCTGCAGTTTAAGGTTTAGTAGGACTGGCTTTAGAGAAAGTGGAGGCAGACGCTCCCGGGCTAGATTTTCGAGCCCCAACACCGGGACTTTGCTTAGTTACAACACCTGGGCTTCCTTTTGCAGCTGCTCCCTATACCATTTTAGCCATCGCGTTCTTAAGAGGTGAGGCTTTGCTAGTTTCTGAGAATATTTTGGCTTCTTCATCTGGAACCTTTACTTCTTAAACTTATGGCTTCTCAGATTATAGATGAAAATTTAATGGAAAATCAAATTAATTTATTAATTTAAAATGTATTAATAAATCAGCAGCAGTTAAAGTGTGTCAAATTTAAATAATTATTACACCCTTCTATCAATCATAGAATTCTAAGTGCTTTATATCCTTGCGACTTTTGTGTTGGTTCGCTTAGTCAAGGGTTATTAGCATCATAAGTTTTCATTAGGTTGATATTAGGTCACTTGGAGTTTTCACGTATCAAATCTTGCTGCTGAGAGGTACTGAGGCGATAAAGAAGAAATTAATTTTAATTTAAGTTGCTCCATTTATTAATTTAACCAGTCACTGATTTTAATATGATTTAAACTATATATGCTTTACATGGCTCCCCTCATCTTAACACCAACTTTTACAGCACCAGTAGCTTTTTAAAATAGAGCCATAGCTTTAGTTTTTGCATCTTTAGTGTCCTTTTTCACCTTAATCTTGCTTACATCAATTCCCATAGCAGCCATCTAAATTCTATTTAAGTATATACGAATAGAAATCTTTTCAATTAACTCCTAAGGCACTTCTTCTTGGACTGATACCTATATAGTAGGCATTTCTCCATCTTTTAGAAGGGCGGATGCATAGTCTATCAATATAACACTTTCTTATGTGGCGTGAGGGCCTGCCGCTATTCCGCAATTCCTCAAGTCTGGATTGAACATATTTTTCCTTTGCCCTCTCGCAGCCTGACCGTCGTCTACAATCAATCTCTCTATGACCTCTTTTGCAGTTAATGCCTAAAATGCCATGCTTTCAGCCCAGGTATCATCTATATTGGTGTATCTGCTAAGTCTATCAGTAGGAAGAGATCCATCAGTTTAAAAAATAGATAGGTTCCAATTCCTGTTGTCAATCCTTGAGGTCCAATATCGTTGATATGATCATATGCAGCTTTCATCAGAGCTTAAGACCATTAAAGAGGCTGAACTGGCTTCTAAGCTTCTAAGAATTCAATTGCTTCTACATAGGCGAAGTTTCCCTCTTGAGTTTCATGGCCGCTTTTTCCATCTTCTGACATCAACACTTTTCATAAGATAATTCAATTAGACAGATTTCAATTTAATTTTCCTCTAAACCTCATTAGAGCTTTATCAAGATGAGGGATCAGAAACTTTGGATTCTGTCTAACTTTATTCTAGAATTCAAAGACTTCTCTCGCTAACTTCATCCACTCCATGCTTTTGAGTCTCTACTGATTTAATAACAGTTTAAAATGAAGATGCTTCTTTTCATTTGCTTCGGTCTAGTCAGCATACTCCTCTTGAAATTTAGCCAGCGAAACTACTTGCGCTGCAAAAACGGCTACATTACAATGTTGGGCCTGAGAATGCTCTCCGCTTGCAACACCACAAAACTTAAGGTCAGGACTTAAAAGGTTTTGACGGTGGGTTCGCTTAGAAACACCATCGTCGACTAGCCATGATACCACAACATCTCTGGGTTGCTCTTATGGTGCGTAATGGATGGCCTCAAAGATTGAACCTCCCCACTTGCAATATTTCTCAATTCTATCTTTATATGTACTCTTAAAAATAATCCCAATCCTTAACATAATGAGCGATTTATCTTGTTACTTCCAGTATGACTGAGAATTCCCTTAGGCCCTATATCTGTAACGTGATCATGAGCAGCCTTCTCAAGTTCTTCATTCCATTGCAACTCTGCAAGTCCTCCTTTTGCTTTTTTGAGATACTCGATCAAATCTTTATACTATATATTGCCATCATTAATGACTATGATTAACTTACTCCTTTTGCTCCCTCTTCGAAGAGTATCAATCCTCCCATTTTGAAGTTGGGATTAAAGACATCGCTCCCTCGAATTAGAGCAACATTCCTCTAGAGTAATTTTATGGATAATGAGGTCGACTGGGATCCTTCCCCTCAATTTATATATTTTAATATTTCTGTTCAATTTTAATAAAATTAAATTATATTACAATCTTTATACAATTAAATTTTTTTAAATGAAGAATAAATATCTTAATGATTTAAATAAATTAAAATCAGTTAGATTTTTTTGAAAATATTAATTTCTATTCAAAAAGATATTCCAAGAAAAATTGTAGCAATACTAAAATTCTTGCAATTTACCATTTAGTTTAATTAAAAGATAAAATTGGAAAAATATTAGCTTGACATCCTTTAGACGCCAATATTCTAACAAATAAGATTCTCTTTCTTGAAAGAATAAGCTTATTCTTTAATTCTGAAGTCTTGCATTTGAGAGTATTTCTAAGATAAAAAGCAGATTATTATCATTTAACCTATAATAAAGGTTTGAAGCTAAGGTTTCAAGTTAACTTCTACATTATTATTTCCCTTACACGAATTTGTTTTAAAGTGAATATAAATAATTATAGAAATTTTTATTGTGATTTAATGCAGATGACATTGAGCTACAGAGATTCCTGGACAACGATAATTTACCAAACAAGAATAGGAACGTAGTGGAGACAACCTTTGATCATTCTAGAGTAAATAAGGGACGCGGAAAATCTCAAAAGGATTTTAAAGTTAATAAAGGTAGAACTCCTGACTGCTATTGCTGCTGCTATTGTTGATTTATATTTTAATTAAAGTTCTAGGTTTGTTGTTTATTTTAGGCAGAGATCTCCTGGAAATAGTTATCTTGTATTATGTTTTATTATGGAATTAGAGGCTTGGGTTAACTTGTTTAAGTTGCTGGAGGATTTGAGAAAAGCTGTTCAAACAAATCGCTCTTAACAGCTGGCTATGACTAAAAGTGGGGTTAGGTTTGTTGTCGTAGTTATTGTTGCTGAGGCCCTCCTAAATTGAGTTATTGCATTTAGCTGTGCATCGAGTTATATTAATTTTAAGATGGGAGAGGAGTGCCCAAGTATAAATGAAATTTTTTAAAAAGTTTTGCTAATTTTACATTTAGAATCCAGGCCTAATGTTCTAGTTATACAATTCTTAATTTCTATCATGATATAAGCTACTCTCTCCATTATCAATACTCCTTTGCTATGATTAAAGCTATAAAATTAAATGCAATTAAGCTAGTTCACTCAGTTCTCTGCCATGTTAGACTTGGAAAATAGTAGTTTGATTATAAGATTGACTGAAAGGAATAACTAACCTACTATATTTTAGCTGTGGTTTTTATTAATAATTTTATAGAATCTCTTTTATCAGAATAAATTATTTGAAATCAAAATATTTATAATTATTACCTTAATGATAGCAATATCATCATTTTACTTCTTTTAATATATATTTAATGTTTGTGTTAAAGATATTTTAGCTTTGAGGTTAGAAGGAATGCTGTTAGTTAAATCTTTGATTAGCAGGAATGTAGTTTTATTATAAGCTCTAAGGATTCTGGACAAATGAAGTCTGCTAATTGTGATTATGATGCACTGGTTAAGTGATTGAATCTGAGATGCCTAGGAAATCAATTAAGTCATCTTCAGCAGATTTCTACTGAGAAGAATTTTTAGGAGATAATGATATCAAGTCATCTATTGCCTTTGTATCCTAAACCTCCACATAACCTTGAATGGCATTGTTATTTTATTGATAATCGTTGCTTCTAGGTTGCATCTTCTGTTTTGAGTCATTCAACAGATCATCTATGGCTGAGGTTCCATTGCTAGAGCTATTTTTGACTAAAGATGGCTACTTTTGCTAGATAGTTTGATCAACATAGCTTTCTTGAATTTGGACATTACCCAAACTGAAACCATTAGATGGTTGACTCTAATCTAAAGCCTCCTATTGTGCAGAAGAAAGCTTGCTAAAGGCTTGCATTCTCGCTCTCACTCCTGGAAATAGTTGATCAAGCAACTTGAATTCGATATCTTCTTTTTTCTGCTAGTTAACTTTACAAACTGAAATTTTGAAGACACCAAAGACAGGCCTGTGGTCAGAAAAGTAGGACTCCTTTCTTCCATAAGCAAGGAGTTGAATGTTTCCACCGCAGTCTCTCGATTTTTCGTAGAGGATTCTATCGCACCAAGCGGGGATTCTTTTCTTCTGGGAAGTATCGTAGTTGTTTGAATGATCATCATACTTGTAAGTGGGATCGAAGTTTAGCTCTCCTTCTTGGAATCTGCTTAGCAAGGAGCTCTTGGGTTTAACATTTAGAAGCTGATCCTGATCTTGTAAATATCTATAGTTCTTGTTTCTTATTTCTTCTTTTACTGTCTCGAAGGGTAAGGATATTCTGAAATTCAGGTCACCAAAGATATTCAAATTTTATATAAAGAGAAATAAACATCAAGGTTTTCATAAGCCAAACTATTCTTTAACTATATATAAAAAGCATATCAGAACTTTATTACTTCTAATATAATTATTTAAGATGAACTTGTAGTCATGGGAATGGATCATAAAGTCCTGATATTTCTACGAGCAGTCAAAAGACTTCTTATAGATTTCTCTCAAGTTTTCCAAGCGTTCACTAGTTTGGCTTTGGCCACTCGCCAAATGACAGTTCATAAATGCAAAGCTGGTATCATCGAAATTGAACCTTATTGCAACTGATCCTTTATTTCCACTTTAGCCAGCAAAGCCAGTCTTGACTTTAGAAGTTCTTATTTAAGAAATTCTTGACTTGTGCTCGTCTTTTATGTACATAAGGATGAAGCACCCGACCATTGGCTTCTTGGAAATGCAAACATACTTGCATTTCTTTCTGAGGGAGTTAGTGATTATATTTTCCCATAGCAGGATTCTTTCTCTATCTTTGCCTTGGATAACAGATTTTGCATTCAGCTTAACTATTTCTTGCAAGCCTATTATGAATATATCCGCATACTTGCTCTGTGCCTCGTGGTATAAAATGTTAGTCAGATTTATTTAATTATAAGAGCAGATCAAATGAGGGTGGTGGGGTGTTTCCAGCGCAGTTCCAAGTAACAACATTCACTTAATTTATTATATAATCTAAAACAGATTTATTCAGCTAATTAAAATACTTTCAGAGTAAAATATGTTGCAAATTCAAAATAAATAAAGTAGGATTTTTGATTGACGTAGATATCTTCCCTTGATTTGAAATGAGTTTCGTATTTTTCCATTTAAAGTTTAAGCTGTGCCTGCACTCCATATGTTTACTGTTGAGGATGTTGATTGATCATGATTTTGATGCATTCATGCTTGGATCCATCTTCAATATTGTTGACTAGGAATCTCTCGACTCCCCTCCTCATCTAATCTATCTTCCCCATGAAGCCTTGCTTTCCAGTTTTAGTTACAGAAGTAATAGTAGAGCCTGTACCTGCATACTACTTACTAATCATGTCTCCATTTTCAGCCCACATGCTCTTCATTATGTCGAAAATGAAAGCGTCGTTACTTATATTGTCAAACCCATAAATATTTTAGTCAACTCCCTGACTTCCTCCCAGCTTTCGATTCTAATCTTTTATTCTGTCAAGAATCCCTAATACATAAAATTAGTTTCAACGAAACTCAAACTTAAAACTCTAAGGATATTCAAGTTACTTATTGAGAATTTCGCATTTTAATTCAAGCTAATAATATACATTCTAAAAGCTGTGAATTGTATAATTTCAATTTTTGTCCATAAATTTATATGTTGTGAATAGTTTCAAGAATTCTCTTAGCTATCATAGTCTAAGTGACATTAGTTCTGTCTAGACAATCTAAAATTCAAACTTCAATTATAAAATTGATTATCAAGGCAGTTGGTCCTGACTATTCCTTTCTGCTCTTCTATTATTTTTCCAGTACCCCTTTCTTCCACGAAAAACTTGAATCTTTTGACCAACATTTCATCAATCTTGGTCATTAGATCTTGAAGCCTTTGAAAGTTATCTCCTTTCGTCTCTGAATGGAAATCGTAGTATGTATACTTTACGCACTTAGGCTGACTAATGAGGAATAACTTTTCAATTGCTGCAGTAATAATTATTATACTTCACTTTCCCATTTAAATGAAACCTATTTTTATAAGTAAGCATGACCTCGTAGGACCTACCCTCTTGAAGCAAGTTAAGAAAGATGACGAGTCTGTAGTCGCTAACTAAGTCTGTGAGATGCTTATCGAATGCAGAGGCAGTAAGAGTTTCATCTCTCTTGATTGAGACACTGGCTTGAATTCCCTTCTGCTGCCAGAAGAGAGGCACACTCCCCCTTATTTACACAAAAGAGTAAACTAAATTCCTGTAGATAACAATTTACTCCGTCTCCACGAAGTTAGCCACGTTTCCCTCGTCATCTAATCCCCTCGCATTCATTCAAATTCATTCTTTCTTAAAACGTATAAACAACTATTTTATGCACTATGGATTATACCTTGTTCCAGCCATCATAAATCGCCTGCGAGAAACCAAAATCAGTTCAAGTTCTTTATCAATAAGCCACTTATTACTAAAGTGTGTGTGTAAATAGAAATATAGGGAGGAGCTACTAATTAGTAAATATTAGTTAGAGAAAGAATGGAAGGAATCAACATTTCACAAGCAGACTTCGAAAAGAAGAGAAAGAGCAAAGAAGAGAGGAGAAGGGCAGTTAAGGAAAGTAGGAAGAACAAGATTAAGGAACACAATCAATAGAAACAGTAAACTCTCATTATAACATGATGTAATTTATTCTTTAAATATGCTTAAGTTTAAAACCCACAGAAATAAGTGGAGAAACATTTACAGCAGAAACAATTCGAAGAAAACAAGGAGTAGCTTACCAAAGAGTTAATGAGTGAGATGAACCTTGCTTAAAAGCTTAAAATACAAATTCATAGGCATAGATAAAGGATAGATTTAAATTTCAAAAAATAATACAATTTTATAGTTTTGAAGTGAAAGAGGATATTTTGCAGGTCTTTTTGAAAGCGTCGCTTACATCCTCTAATTAATTGAATTCTATTGGAATATCAAAAGCATGAGTAGTGTGAAGTGGTATCAAGAATTCCTGATCAGTAACTGGCACCAAAATAACTCCCTCTATCCAATATGCCAGAATTTAATAGAGGATTTAGTAATTTAGAATACTTCTAATAGCTTTTTATAGAAACATTGAGGCTTTGAATATTTAATCCAAGATGGTGGGGGCTTCCTTTAACCCTAATTGGGATCATGGGGGTGGGGAATTACTGATTTCGTAATAGGTCTATTTAGTAGTAGTAGAAAGAAAGTAGTGAGTAGTATAGTGATTTGAAACTTACGGTTTCTGCACAATTAAGCGATTTGATTGGCTGGCGGGTTTAAATAATATTTAATACTTAATACCCGTAATAAAGTATAGGCCACCCCAAATGCAAGTCAGCCCAAACCCCTCCTGCTCCAGTTTGAAACCCACTGCTAAACTGCCTGATTTTTGGGGTTCCCCCAGGAAGAGTCCGATGACTAGCTCGCCTATACCCAAGGTTTTCCGAGAAAAACGAATAAAGAGCAGACCCCGACCCATGCTCAAACCCGAACTCCCAGAGGATATTTTCCCTCTGCAACCCACCCCCAAAAGACCCTCCGGGGTACCCGACGCTTCCCCAAATCTCCCAACCCAAAGGGGTCTGAGGATCGTGTTCTTTTCCCTTGGGAAGCCAGAGTGAGGCAACTCCTCTCCCCGCCCCCTCAATCGGGGCCCTCTCCATCGTTCTCCATTGTGCACACAGTCTCCCCCCAAAACCCCTCCAGGTCCTCATAGAGGGGCGATTGCATCCCAGCGTTTCCTTCAACCCCCGGGCTCCCCCTATGCAAATTCAAAGCTTGGCAAGGCCCCGGAAACCTCGTGACATCTTGGAGAAGAAACGGGGGCTGCCAGCTCCAAAGCGATGTCGAGCAGGCCCTAAATGTAATATCCTCGTCAATCGAAGGGCCCCTCGGCGGCAGGGGGGACATGGTCGAGTCCCTCAATAGCGGCCCCTTACGTAGTCTCGGTTTAGCCGCGAAAACCTCCTCCCCCCAAACCCCTCTGCTAGGGGGAAGTCAAATCCCTGCGTCAGGCGCCCCCAATGTCCCAAATCGTTCAGCGCCATCGGGGCCTCGGCCATGTAGCCCAGCCGCCCACTCTCGCTTGGTTCGCCAACGACTGAGGAGGACCCTTTCATGTTACCCAAGACTAGCCATAACCCTCAACGACAGCTAAGAGGCGAGCAGGGTGGAGTCGAGAAAAAGAGAAAGCCCTACGCAACTCCAGGAGGCTCCCCAGATGAAAGGCCATCAAAAGCTCGCCCCCTTTAACCCCCCAAGCTTAAGGGGGCCCAAAGATCTTAAAAGGGACACTGACTAAAATTTCAAAAGGCCCTAAAAAGGTCATCATGGAGTAAAAAAAATCACTCGCATTCAGTCAAGGAAATGCTTCCACAGATCAAACAGATCATAGAGACCGAACAGTTGGTCGCAAAGATGCTCTCGAGCCCACACTGGCTGGAGGAGGATGACAAGACCAGGCTCCGCGATGGCCTATAAACGATGATGAGCAGAGATCAATATTATGTAGGGCCTCAGGTTGCTCAGAGCCTGGCGGTGCTTCACGAGAGGCTCGGCAACGAGTACAAAATAATGCAGAGTACTGCTATGGAGCTCCTCTATCTCAAAGACTTGGTGGCCACTATCACTGCGCACCCAATCAATAATTTGAAGCAGCCAGAGGAGGCGCAGCAGGCAGCGGTGGACAGACAGCCACAATCAGCAGGGAAGGGAGGCATGCTCAGCCAAGATCAATCGATGCGCAGTCCAAAGTTGGGAATCAGGATGTGAGGCAAGCTGAACTGTTTGACAGATTCTCGCAGCCCCAGAGGGGATTTAGGCAGAGGCAATAAAAGAAGGAAAAGGAAATTTAGGAACCCGCACCCGTCTTCATCAAGGGCCCGGGGGAGCCCAAAAGGGTTTAAAAAAGAGCGAAATTGAAAAGATCGTAAGGAAAAGCAGAAACAGCGAAGCCCTTTTTCAAAAGGGGCAACTAAGATCGTCCAGACGAGGTTAACGGCCCCCCGAAGTGGACAGATGGGCCCCTGTTCAAAATGCCCACTGGCTTGAAGGAAGTGCGCTTGGGGCACAATGCTAATCGGTGGGGGGGGGGAGCAAAGGGGCTTGAGAAATCGAGAGCAAAGGGGATTACCCGATATTTAAAAGGGCCCCCAAGGGGGTCAAACGTTCCTTGATTATCTCGAAGAATCCAGAGGAGGTGTGGGGAAACGATTCGCTCAGGGGGATTAACAAGAAAATCAAGCCAAAAATGCAGTGAAAAAAAGAGATGTGAAGAAGGCAGAGAAGGAAGCCAAAAAAAATTTAAAAAAGGTGATAGGATTAAAAAATTATATTTAATTAAGCTCCTTAAATTAAATTTACTAAATATTAAACAACTCCCCTCTTATTATTACTTTATAAAACATTGGGAAATTAAATTGAATTTTTTAAACCCCCAAGCAAATAAGGGTATAAGAATTAAAACTAAATATATGAAATCGAATCTTTCGAATAAATACGCATTAAAAAAAAGTTTTCACGCTAATAAACACTTTTTCTAACCATTCTTTTTCTTTTTTTAATAATTTTTAAATTCTAATTTTCCCAAGGGTTTAAAAGGATATTTTAAATAACTAATTTCTTTTTTATATAAGTTGTACCTCTGGTTTTCATCTTTTCCTTTATATTATTGAGAAAAAATGATAAAGGGCAAATTAAAATTTAAAAAACATAGAATAAATGCTAATTAATTAATAAACTCTTTAAAAAAATTTGGGGCTTCTTCTATTTGTGCAACAATGGAACAACAAGAAAATCCCGGACTTGGAGCAGAATTGGATATTAAGTGGGTATTTCTTGAAAAAAATTTAGGACAATGCTCGAAGGACCCCCTTAGTTTTTTCAAAACCCAAAAATTTTTCTATTTTTAGTGTTCCCATTATTTTTGGGGTGACCGCTTTGGGCGATTACTTCATGGGAAAAATGGTTACTTGAGGGGGAAAGGTTCCAAAAAGATGGCCCAAACGCATACTAAAATCGTGATGCGAAGGAAGGACTCGGCTAAAACTCGCAGATAAAATTTTGGAAAGGGGCAATAAAAAAGACCCTTAATGAAAAGTATTTAAAAAAGCGATATGCTACTCCCTACAAGGGGGAGATATAAACCCTGGAAATGAGTAAGTACACTACCAATTAAAAAAACTTTACTTTTGAAAAATAGCCAAAAAAAGGGAAATATTAATTGGTGCAAATTTGGGGGTGGTAATTGGTGCGAATTTGGGTGGTGATTGGTGCGAATTGGGGTGGATCATGAAGTTCATTTATTTATTACTTACTTTTTTTTTATGTTTTTCGCAGTTTAGGGAGCTCTCAGAAAAGTCATTCGATAGGAAATGCGCAAGCTTCTTACCCATAGTTTGTCGCATTTCTAAATCAAACAGAATGACTACCCCCCCTTCACCCCTAGAAAGATATGCCAAATTTTCATTGAAGGATTTTTAAAAAAAAAGGGAAGCGGGAAATAGAAGATAAGTTTTCAATAATAGAAGGTAAAAGAGCAGATAGCAGAAACCGGAAAAAAAAAAATTGATTTTAGGGGGACTTTTATTATTTTAAACGTCCTATCAATGTATTTAAAATAATTATTGTCATTTATATCAAACCCCGTTTTTCTAAAAGGGGTAAAAATTTTGGCAGTTATTCTATGTTTTTAAATTAATTGTTTTTTTATCACTGTTTTTTTCTCAATAGTTAAATCGAGTTCAGTAATAAAAGTTTTTTCCCTCTTATTTTTTAAATTTTAATTGAAAGAAAAAAATTTTTAAGTTTATAAAATGTTTCCCCAAAAATATTTCAGTCAAAAAAGATAGGGTCTTCGAATACTCTCTTTCAAAAATTTTAAAAGGGCATTTAAAGTATTTTTTTTTTAAAAATTTGGTAAAAAATTAAAAACATTTTAGCCATAAAATTTTAAAATGGGAATTTTTTTTAAAAAAAAAAAATAAAAAAATCTTCCTTTTTAATTTTTAGAGAAGTTTTGGAAAAAAAAGAAATTTTTGTCATATTAATTGTTTTAAAATATACCAAAAAATATGGTTCAATAAAATCTCCTTATTTTATTTTGAAATTATGACTGGCAGAAATATTCTTTACAATTTTTAAAATCTTAAAAACGGAAAAATATTAAAATATTTTAATAAAATTTTCATTTACTATAGCTTGTCTCTGGAAAAATGTATCAATTCTGTTATAGCAATTTGGAAATGCCTAAACAATTAGCTTGACTTTCCACTCTCTAAGAAACAGCTGTTGCTCTATTGCGTGGTTTAAGTATAGATGGTATTTTTGTTTTTTGAGAGATTTTTAAATTTTTGTTTTAAAAATTTTTAGGGTTTGAAAATTTTTTCCCCCTTTTTAAACATGGGGGAGTAAAAAAAATAAGTATGAGGAATCCTCTCTTTCAATATATCTGCGAGAGTACTTTGATTAGTATGAGTTTGAATAGATAATGAATCTGTTGAATGTTTTCTCGTATTTGATGAATGACCTCTCCAATTCAGCTCTTCGTCTGAATATCATTTCATATTTTTTCAGTTGACTGTAACTATCCACGCTATTTAAGTTCTCTGAGTTTAAATCTAGCTAATGATGAGTGGCAAATTAGATCTTAAAAGCCTTGAAGTCTTTTGTAATTTTCTGTTCTATGACCAATTAAATACAATATTTTTAACAGACCAGTGATATCTATTTGCAAACTAGCATTAAGTTCTTGAGCTCAGAGAGATACAGGAACGAGAGCAGCTCATGAGAAAGCATACAGCTCCATTTATTAAGCAATGACTCGAAGGTGATAATTTCAGTGGTAGATTGATTTTTAATTTAGGACATTTTGGATTCTGTAATCTTAATTATCATCTTAAATTTTAAGATCTCCATTGCAGACTTAAAAGCTGAGTTTTTTGAAGTCGAGTGCAAATGAAATCGTTTCCGCGGTTGAGGAGAAGTATCGCAAGTTGAGCGACCTACTTTTACTGTGCCATGATCCAAAAGACATCGATGTGGTACTAAAAGCAATTACCACTTTGTGTAAAGTGTTTTGCGATATTCTGCCTACCTATAGAATAAGGCAGCAAAAGACTGACTCTAATGAGGATAACGACGCATCTCATAAAAATATAACTTATTTTAATGAAGAAGGAAAAGATGGAGACAAAAAGAAACACAAGAAGAACACTAAAGTCTCCAAAGAAGTCAAAGTCATGAGAGAATATGAATAGTTCCTACTCTAATAATATATTTCAATTTATTACTAATCGTATAGAGAGTTTTTGAAAGTACTCGAGATATTATCAAAGACAAAGACAGAGAAGATTATGAAAAAGTAGAATATTACTAAAGGAAGATGCAGTCAAAAGAAAGAAAGCTATGGAGGTTTATAAGAAATTGAGAGAAGTCAGCTTTCAATCTTTCTGTGAACTAATTAAGCGTCACCCTCATTTTAACTACAGACTAAACATCTTATAAATAATCATGCCTAAGATTTCAACTTCTGAAGACTCTGTAAGAAATATGGTAACATCGACTGTTTTCGAATTCAATTAAACTTGATTTCTTTAATTAGTAAGCAAAGATGATAATACTCTTTTGGACTTTAAGCTTGAAATTTTAAGAGAACTTGCAAAGACTCTGAAGGTATTACCCTCTCATTCCAAAGTAGATCCAAACCTCCTTGACTCCCTTGTCACTCACAAAATCATAGTTGATGAAGCAAAGGCAAAAGTTATAGATGAAGGAACTCGTAAACTTACTGACCTCAAACAGCAAATGGATAAGCTAAGGAAAAAGGGTAAATTCTAGGAGTACAAAGAAATGAAACAAGAGTTGCTTAAGGAGATGAAGGAAACAGATGCACTTGGAGTTGATCTTGGCCAAAGCTCTAAAATTAACAACCTTATCATCAAAGAGATTCTAGGCATATAAACGATAAATTTATTTCAAGTAGATATTCACTTCGATGTGCATTAAGTTTACTTTGGAATTCTGAAGAATAAGAGTGACTCTCCACTATTGAAAGGAGTCTTCTTAGGATTACCTTAGTTTGTTCAATATGTAAACGTGGAAATAGTTTGGGACTTAATTAACGTCTTGAGAGAATATTTGAAGATGGAGATGGAAGAGTGGGAAAGTGGTGGCTCTAATTAGTAGAAACGATAGAATATTTCTAATGTTTTGACTGGACTTCTCTGCTCCTTCTAGATCATCGATGTGGGAGCAGGTACAGCATTTAAATAAGAGTTAGTAATATTTAATGTTGAAGAGAAAGATTTCTTGGATACACTCTATGCAGTAATTTAGAGGCTATATGAGCACCCCTTCCACTATTAAACCTCAGATTTCAAAGCTTTCTTGAAATGCATGAATATTGTCTTCATTCAGAGAAGGCAATATTCGAACGATCTCGTCAATGCCTTCGTAAAAAGATTGACCACTATTCAAGTACATTTCACCGACATAGAGCAAGTGGCTTTACTCTACTTGTTAAAGTAAATCATAACCAAGTATCCAAGCTCTAAGTCCAGCTTACTTGAGATGGATGAGGAAGGCATTCAAAATGCCTTTATGGCCTTCGATGGAATATATAAGCCAGATATTAGTGATCCTCAACTCTCTAACTCTGCTCAGTCCTCTATAGTGCTTGAATTGCTCCTCACTTACAACACTTGCAAAGGTTCTAAAGTTCCTTCTCAGCAGTTCTCTTTTAGACTTGCAAAAGGAATTCTAATGAATGAAGCTCATTTTATTTAATTAGATAAGCTCTTCCTCAAGAATTTCTAGGTATGAGTGCACTTGAAGTCATGAACAAATTAGCAAAAGAAGGAAAGTGATTTTGATAAATAAAACCTTAATTAAGAATAAATTCATCTTGTATCTACAAAATTTTCTCTATATACTAAAATCAAGTTCTTTTCCATCAAAGATTTAAGATGACTACTCATAATAGCCCTGGATTATTGGAACGATCCATCTATTGTCTACTTTTTAGAATAGAAAATCTTGGCAAATATTGTAGTTCCAGAAGTATCTTTTATCGCATGACTCCCATATTCCCAAACAATCTGTCCCATTTTAAAGACTCTTTTTCCTGAAATTTGCAGCTCTCTATCTATTTGTAGTGAGATAAGTTTAAATGAATTTTTTAAGATCTGCATTGTAAGAAAAGTAAAATCCCTGCTGAAGCAGCTTTTTTAAACCATCGATGTAGTTCCTTATGTTATTAAGTGACTAAAAATCATCTTGGAATGGAACTAGTTCCACAGTTTTGATCTGGTAGACATTTGCACCATCAATTTTTCCCACATTTATTTTGTCTGTGATGACAAGCATAAAATTCTAACCCTGAATATTTATGACTCCTAGTAATCCACTTATCGGTAGTTAACTGAGAGATCTTTATATATCTTCAGCTGATTGATCTAGAGTACTTTAAGAAAAGAGGAATTTCTTACTTTACTCGTAAATTTTGCAGTATCTCTTTTCTATCACAAGCACTTTAGAACTAGAGTCTGAGCCTCTTCCACTTGCATAGTCATTCACGCATATCACCTTAAAGAAAAGTTTATTTACTTTATTAGAAGATTTATCCACTCTGCTTTTATAAAGTCTGAGTAAACTTTTATTACCTTGAACATATCAGGTTAGTTGATGAGATGCCAGTAAGGATCGGGACTACTCTATCTTCCTAGATCAACCATTTTTAGAATTCAAAATATTTAATAAATTATAGGATTAAATCAGCTTCAATTAAAAGCAAACATAAACAAAAGAAAGATGAAACTCACTAATCCTTTTCAGAATAAATTCTTAGCTATAAATTACACCACTCATACTTATTAGAGGCTTAACTAACTCATTCATCTTCTTCATATTTATCCTTGACTATTTCTTTGAGTTCGACTCTGATCTCAGTGCAGTCATGTCCTCTGAGGACATCCTTTCTAAAGTAGACATTTGTTTTCATGTTCAGCATTTCGAGAGCGCCTCTTATCACACCGCACAACACGTTCGAGTACCACAGCTTTTATTGTTGCATGGGGAGGATAACAAAATCTGCGAGAGGGTTCTCCCTCATTATCAGACTGAATGACTTGTTTTCTCCATCGAAATTAGCAATCTAAAAAAAATAATTGCATTTTTCTCGGCTGTAACTCCAAGGAACATTTTAAAAGCCTGTTCAGCTATCACTTTCGCAGTATCATTAAGATCTTAATTTTAAATATGACTATTCTAATGTCATTTTAAATTTATGTTAAAGATCCTGACATAGTCCTTGAGAAGGAGACTTGGCAAAGAACTCATCTATAAGTCTGCATCCAATATTGAATCCCATTTTATCTAAGATAGCATTAACCTCTTCTGCGTTATCTGTGTCTTTGATTAACTTGTGAACGAATGCTCCATAAGTAAGTGTGAGCAGCTCAGCTGATATTTTGGGATTCTTTGCGAAGATGTTTTCCCCTTGCTTCGCATGGATAGATTATTACTTTGACATTTTTCAAGAGTTTTTTATTAATTTTTGATATTTTCCTTATGCATCTTAAAATCTTGAGAAGAATAACTTGAATTTTTCAATCTAAATTATGATGCTAATTAAATCAAGTTCTAGTGAGGAACTTTTCAACTCTTTACCTCTGTTCCATGGGTAATTGGTCCAGAGGTAATAAAATAAGCATGTTTTGCATTTCCAGTAAAATTCTACGAGAGGACTTGTAACAGTAAACCCCAAGAGTGCCTGTCATTAACACAGTAACGGCAAGATATACCCCAAAAGCAGTTAGGTAGTAAATTTTCTCTCTTTAAAGATTAAAAATATAAATCCTTAAAAGATTTAAGACTTAGTTTTTTCGAAATAGTTTAGAATGGAGGATGTCATTATATTCTAGATTTTAGCAAAAGATTCCTTAATATAGTACAGCGTCACATCAGTCAAGTCCTACAGCTTTGAGTTTCCAATAAATGTCAGCATTTATTTTTATGCTAATTTATTTTAACATAAATGAGAGGAGATAGGATTTGTCTCTCGTCTTTTGTCCTTCGAAATTTAAATTGAGTTATTGTATAACTGCTATCAAGTAAGATAATAATATTTTAAGATACAGCGCTTCCCTAGCCTGCCATCATAATATTTGAAAGGGTTTATTCGCAGTTCTTAGCTAAAAATAATTTACATAATAATTATTAATTAGCTTTCTATTGATCTTCATCCCAGAAGGTCTTATTACACATTTTGCTACTATCAAAAACTTCAAGAGTTGAAGAAAACTCTTTCAAATAGGAAGGAAAGTTTTTTCTTAAAACATTCACTTGGTTTTCGTTTAAAATTGCAAATTTAATTCTATAAATTGTTAATAAATTTGCTCATTCATTTCCTCTACTTCATTTCATTCTTTTCTTGATATGAATTTTTTCCCTATGCTTCTCTATAATTAAATAATTAGAAAGAAAAAATATCTAATGGATAATTATTTTTGCATCTTTAGACAGCATAAATTCTCAGATTTAATTATTTTTAATGCTTCCATAAGTGATATCTAATTATCTTTATGAATCTTTATTCTGAATATTAATTTATTTTTTCGTTGTTGAAAGCGTATGCAACTAAGAATTCAACTGCATTAACATACATTCCACTTGTTGGATCAGCGATCTAAATTTATACAAAAAAATAAATGCTTTAAAATCTAAAGAGTCCTATTTTGAATGCCTTTTAACTTAATTTTTTATTTAAAAAATGACATCATAATAAATTGAATTTTAAGATAACGATCAATATAGCTGAATTATTTATCTTAATCATTTATTAAACTTAGCTAAATGATTTAGAATAAATACTAAAATAAACTTATTAAATTAAAAATGGAATCGAAAAATTAAAATATTTTTTTATAATATGCCTTTTTCTCGTAGCATCAAGAGCAATAAATTATTGGATGAATACAAATACAGAATCGGAGGTAAGAGATATTTGAGATAAATTCAATAGTAGACTTTGATTTAAGACCTGCTGTTCAGATGGTTAACGTCTAGAAGAGTTATTTTTTACTCCAAGGTTCAAATCCTACAGGTAAAACTCTTTTTTTTATTTTTTTCTGACATATATTTCTAGATGCAGTAGCAATAACAACAGCAATAGTAGTAGCAGTATAGCAAAATAACGAAAGAAATATTTAAAATGAAGATGATGAGATGAAGATGAGGAAATTTAATTAGCGAAGAATAGTTTGAAAAGAGAAAAAAGTTGGAAAATAAATTAGAGATGTTTCAAAAAAGTGAAAATAAGAGCTGATACAGTAAGGCTCAAAAGTAAGCAATTAAAGATCAAGGCATTTATTAATCTAGAGATGTTTTTAATTTAATTCCCTAATGCTTAAGCTTATACATATCTTTTTTAATTTCTCTAATCCATTTATATTCAACCTATAAATGACTGGTTATTATTTATTCACTTAAAGCAATTCATACAAAACATTCTCTCTTGCATAGAAGAGTTCAAGATGATTAACGCTATTCTTATTGTTAGTGAAGACTTGCTAGCTTATAAAATAGGAAACCAAGAAAGCTGAGAGGTAGTACATGCTTTTAAAAAGTATCGCAAAAAGCAGCTTGATATTCATTCTCATTGAGATTTTCCTCACCTGCTCTTCAATTTGCTGGGCATGCTTGACACTAAAGTCCGTAGTAGTATTTGAAGATCTTTGCACTGATACTTTCTATTTTTTTCTTTTTATTACTCTGTTGAAGTAAGTTTATGACATTGCTCAGGCTGGCTATCTTGAGATAAGGAAACTATTTATGGAAGATCTTCGCGCGCTACTCCAAACTGAAGTGTGCTTAGTGGCGAAGAGTTTGAGGATCAATCAAATAATTGATGTGCTGAAACTAGAAGTGCGATGAGGAACAGCTGCAACTCCTAACTTTCTGCAATAACAACTTTCAAATGCGAGAGTATAGTGTGCACTCTCAACATTTTTGCGATGGAGTTGGATGTTGAGAACTGGCTATTAACACTGATAAGGGTGACTACATCCATACCTTAGAGTCAAATATGAAACTGAGATAGGATGATCATGTAGTTATTTTTGAGTAATTTCGCGTTTGACTCGCATGATTATAAGTATTAATAAAGAAATTAATTATACACAACTTATTTTCACTTTCTTCTCATATTATGGGGTTTTACTTTCCTGGTTTACGCTAATTTAATAAGATATACAAATTTCTTTAGAGCCGAATTTTTATTTCCTTATTCGTCTTCACCATGCTTCCTCTTCTTGTGTTTCCGCTTCTTTTTTGCTTTTAAAATTTCAGCAGCTCTGAGTCTGTCATTCCCTGAATGAAGTCCATCTTTACTTGTGTTCATCATACTAGCATCAAGATTTTGATTAGCTTGAGCTCCCAACTTAGCTTAAGATTTGTAATTATATCCTGCATTTAAATAAAAATAATATAAGTTTCCGCATTCTGCTATTCTGATTCACTAGAATTATCTTAATTATAATGATGTAAAATTATCATTTTATAAGAATTTTCAAGTTATTATATTTAGTATTTGTAATCATATTCTTTTTGAGTGTCATGGTTAATCATATTTTTTTTTTCATTTTTGAAAAGCGCATTACAATATTTCACACACAGATGTAACCAATAATTGAATGTGTATTTGTGCAAATAAAATAGTTAGATTAGCTCTCTTCATCGTAAAAATAATATAGCATAATAGTTTCTTTGATAATTAAATAAATAATCTGGCATTTAAAAATAAATTCTTCACTTATATTTTTTATATTAAAATCATATATTTTAAATCTGAGTAGCTGCTTTTGCTTTCATTATCTTCATCATTTTCGAACTACTGACTAGGTCTTATATTTTTCCTTGCTTTGGCATTCTTACCTGATTAATGTTTTTCCTCCTCAATCTCATAAAGTTTAGTTCTTGACTAAGTTTAAAATAATTTACTATATGTAAATTTTCATTCCTTATTTTTTAGCTTTTGTAATATTTTCAACATTCTTTAAAGACTTTACGAGTTCTTTATTTGAGGAAGTCTTGATATTGCAGAATAATTTTTATTTAGAAAATTAACTAATTAAATTAAAACATTGAGCACACCTGTAGTTTAAATATCTCTTATTTAAATACAATATCACCTTTTGATAGTGCCGAGATTCTAAAAGTTCTATGTCCTTACTATTTCTTAGCTACTCTTTGATTAGAATTATAAGGTGAAGAAATTAATATCTAGAGAGAAATTCCGAGATGGTTAAAACTCTTATTAAATTTTGAAAGGCAGTCGACAAACTGCAAATCGTAAGTCATTTGAGAAATGTGTACTGTCACAAAATTACAACCCTTTAAATTAACCATTCATCGATTTCAATTAAATTCTCTTCTATAATAGTTGGTCTTCGTAAATTAGAAGATGGATTATTCTACTTTCTAGACAGAGGCTTTATAACTTGACTATCTGAGAACAAAGCTACAAATATTCTTTAACTAAATAGAATAAATATCTCAATGCTCTGTTTGAATCTACATTCCTATTTCTATAGCTATCAAAATAAAGTTTATTTTTAATTTCATATTTTAATTGTATCTTCCTGCGCTCTTTCAGTGTTGCCTTTTGTATTTACTGGTCCTTCTAATTCTGATTAGCTTACATAAACGTTAATGCTCTCTCCTCCCGCAGTTCTGAATGCTTTTCCTTCTCTAGTTTACCTATACTATTCCTCTCTATGATCAGATATCATTGCCATAAAATTCAAGCAACGCAGTAACACTTTGCCATAGTGTCTCTGTTTATCTGATTCATAATCAAAATTGGCATGACTGAACTACGTGCTCCTCTCGTAATTTTTAATAAGTTTAAGGTTTTATTCTAGTTATAATTTAATCAAAGGGTATATTATAATGCTAATTAGAAGAACCAATCCAATTGAAATAAAAGTATTGAACAAATAAAAAAGACTTATTCAAATAAAATCACCTTTACAGATGAATTGAATTATAGTTAAAAGTTTAGAGTTTGCAAGCTCTAGTCTGTCTAGTCATAAGCGCTCTCTTTAATTGAAAAATACCTTGCCAATGCAAGAGTGTTCATTTCATATATACCGTTTTCAAATAGAGTAAACAGGTGTCTTTCTAAAAATGTCAAGGATCTATTCCCTATCTATAATTAAAAAATTAAAAATCTAGTCAAAGCTCATTCATTCACTCCTATGATTATATTTAAAATTCACCTGTGTTAAAAATATCAAATAATTCAATTTCAATATAAAAATTTGCTTGAATGGACAGTGAATTAGACATTTAAGATCATTTCAAAGCCCGAAACTAGCTTTCAGACAAGATAACTTAAAAGGTCACATTAAAAAAAAATGAATTACAAATAATATTGCACATGGATTGTTTCTTAAGTCTACTTCAATAGACTCCACAGCTCTACTTTATTCGCAGTTCTTGTTATTCTAGAATATGCTCTTATCTTTGATTAATTTATAGACAATTATATTCAATTATAAATCTGCTTTACGCTAATAGTTAGTAGCTACTAAGACTCACAGTACAAAGACTATCTGAATACTAAAGAAGTATAATTATAAATTTAATTATCAATACTGGCAATTTTTATTTAAGTCCAGAATTTTTTCATTGATAGATCTGATGAACACGTCATTTATTCGCTTATTATGATTTGCATATGGATGCTTTTTTTCCTGATGGCCATAATGATTTTAGTGCTCACTCAGTTCTTGTCGAGTTGCATGTCAAGTAGCAGCAAACAGAATAGAAAGGAGATCTATGAGCTTTCTAAGGCAGATATTTCTCCAGATTTTAGGAGTGGTGCCTTAGGAATTTAATTTCATCATTTTTTATTCAAAATTGAGGGCTACTGCTCTAAAGACAAATTATCGTAAAGAAGAGAGTTTATGTTATATTTTCTTAAAATAATAATTACTTCTTCTATTCAATCTTAATAAATCAGCAAAGTATTATGTAGCATGAAGAATATATAACTTATATATCTAAAGTAAAATTTTAAATTCCCATAGTTAATATTTTATCTAATTATTTAAGAAGGTAGTTTTTTGGAAATTAAGTGGAAATAATACACTAAAATTTTGGGTTTCATTTTAAATCACCTAGATTCTTTCTTATTTATCTATAAGTTCATCAACATCTTATAAATATATATGAAAAATTAAAAAGTTGTAAGTTAGTAATAAATTTAAAATCTATGCAATCACTCAACGAACTATAATTTCCCCTTTAGCGGGATTTTTCATTGTAGGGGGAGCTTTATCAATTTTATTTTTTTTTCAATTCAAAGTTTAGACGACGACAGTAACAGTGGTACTGTGATTGCTTTTGTACTTATATCCTCAGTTTTGTATCTTTTCAACTCACTCACTTGCTTATTTAAAATATTATTTTGCTACGCTTTGTTTCAGCTGCCAGTTCTTGAGCACAAATAATTTAACACTACTTTTAGTGGGCCTCATTAAATAAGAATGCGTTTTTCTTGCACGAAGTTCTCAAGTTTCTTATTTCTGCAGAGCTAATTTAATTTAAAAATAATTATATGGCTTGGTTTTAAATCAGTGAGCAACAACTCAAGAGTCTTCATGATTCCCTACCTCATTCTAGTAGTTGCGCTTTTCATGATCACAAACTTCAAAAATCCAGATTACATTGATCGCAACATTCAAAAGGTGCATGAAGTTTGCTCCAAAATTGCACTTGCTGTCAGTTTAAAATTATTTAATGCTTATTTGTTTTGTGTGCTTTTTCAGAGTCACATTTACACAAAAAATATATAGGTCTAATTTGATTTATAAAATAATTGTTTAATTTTTAAATTGCTTTAATATATTAAAGATGGATATTTAAAATGATTTTTAAAATAAAATTAGGTTTGATTCTTTTTGCAATTAGAAGAACTACTGATTATATTTGTTCCATTGATATTTTTTAATGTATATTTGTTGATAGGGTTTTCAAGTTATGCAGTAATTTCTTACTTCCAGCAAAAAGAGAAGGTGCAACTCCTGAGAAGAGATTTTATTTTAATTTAGTTAACCACGATTTCATGTCCTCAAAAGTCAGTTTCAGTCCAAAGCAAGCTTGAGATAGCAAGTTATTTATAAATATATTATGAGGTGCTGATAAAACTTTTTCTACGCATCCTATTTGTTGACAGTCAGGAGAATCTGAACCTGCAAAGATAAATACTCTATCGCCACAGATAATAGTGCTCACGCCAAAAGTTTCCCATTTATGATCAAAGACAAAATTAGAACCATTCTAGTAACTAGTTCAAGTCTCCAAATAACCTAGATGATCCCAAATATAAATATTTTATATCAGTGCATCTGCAAGTAGTATAAAGAATTAGTGCTAGAGTGCTTCAACCCTAAACTTCAGTATCTCAAATATATTGATAATGAAGCTGAGAGATAGGAATTACTAGCGGCTAATTATTTTTTTAAATTTAATTTTAATGGACTGGGAGCATCTGGTGATGGTAACTATTCAAATACTTAAAGAAACTCAATGAAAGGTTTTTACAATTTTAAAGATTATTATTTTTCAGTTTTTTGAAAGGAGACAATTCTCTAATTGATGTCGAAGAAAAGAAGTTTCTTTTAAAATACTTGAGAAATTTTATTAATTTTAAGATAAAAAATTATTATATTTTTTTTAAGTTTTGTTTAAAGTATTACTTCAAGTCTTAAACAAATCCATAAAAAATTTATTATATTTTAAATAACTTTTTATAGTCTTAGTAAATTGTATTTAATAATTTGGAATTGTAAAATGTCTAGAATCTTAATTGTATTTGTTTAATATATAAGTTTGACTCAGACTCTTAGTCAAATGTATTTCAGAGTATGTTTCGGGAAGATAGTATATAAATTCCCTTGAGTGTAATGTTTTTAAGACATTGAAAAGGGGGTTAATCCCACAGAAGCAAGTTCTTTTATTTTATCTATGGTAAACTTATTCATTCTATAATTTAGATTTCATTTTAATTAAAAAAAAATTTAACTCGAAAGAATTTGTTCCTTCTACCTACAATCTTTACATTAAACTAAATTCTTTTTAAAGAAAAAAATATTTATATTATTTTAAAATTGAAATTTAAATAAGAAAAATATACTGTGATTTCTTTAAAAATCATATAGAAATATTTTTAATGTTTTTCGATACAAAAATATACATATTTATCCCCACAGAATGGAACGGTAGCAATCATTTTTGAAAAAGCCGAATTCTCACTTGAATGCTTAACTTGAAGTTTTATCACCAAATTTTGTGAAGAAACAGATTAAGGAGGATAGAATAACTTCAAAAAATAAGCCTACTGAAGAAACCAAAGAGGGGGAAGCTAACTTTTTTAAATTAGCGGAGGCAAACCAGTTTTCAGACCTAGATATAGAAAATTTAACCTTATCATTCGAGCAGAACCTATTATTCATTAAAGATTACTCATAAGTATGATGAAGGAAAATAGAAAACCAAACTTCATTGGTTATAATAACTAATCAAACAAAAGACAGATATTATTATTATTATAAAGTTTAAACTTGTTATATTAGTATTATATTCCAAAATTTAGTACAAAATAACTTTAATAATTTTCGGTTTTTAAAAAGATAATCATTATAATAAGAGATTTGAGCCTTGAAGATTTCTTTGTAAAATTAACCAATACTTAAAAATTAATTTTATATAAATTTTTGAAATAAATTTGAACACCTTTTAAAACAGA